>SRMA01025513.1:9035-20810 GCA_007224835.1 Danionella cerebrum
CAGAGGCATAAAGTTGATGAGCCACACAATGAAACTCTGGGAAAGAGTAGTGGAAGCTAGGTTAAGAAGGGAAGTGGATATTTGTGAGCAGCAGTATGGCTTCATGCCCAGGAAGAGCACTACTGACGCAATTTTTGCTCTGAGATTGTTAATAGAGAAGTATAGAGATGGTCAGAAGGAGCTGCACCAGCGTTCAGTATTCCTCCCCAAAGCAAAGACGGATGCTACAGACAGCTATAACAATACAAGAATGTTTCTGCTGCAAGTCCTAAAGAACATAACCATTTCATAGAATAGACACACTTTTATTCAAATTCATCCAAAGTTTTAGAATAGAAACAAAACGCTTTTTACACAGAAAAACACGGATACGGTTTCACTCTGGTGTAAATCTTCTGGTGCTATTTCAGTCCAGTGTGAATTCTCTCATTTTTTTCAGGGTGAATGCATCTCTGAAAGTCTTTCCACACTTCTAGTAATCGAGCGGTTTCTCCCTGATTCTTTCATTTTCAAACCGCTTATTCCCTCTAGCGCACATTGGGGGAGAGGCGGGGGTACACGCCAGTCCATCGCAGGGCAACATTTACTCACACATTCTCACCTAAGGGGAATTTAGAAACAGTGTACCCACCATGACACGTCCTCATGTGAATTGAATTGTGATATTTTAATGAATTTAGATGAGAAAACCTTTTCCCACATTCAGTTAACTGATACAATTTCTTTCCAGTGTGAATTATCTTGGCTTTTTTTTTCTGTCTAATTGGATTCATGAAACTTTTTCCACACTGCAAGCGATCGAGCGGTTTCCCTTTGTTGTGACTCCTCTCATGACATTTTAGGGAATTTTGGTGAGTAAAACTTTTCCCACATTCAGAGCACTGATATGGTTTCTCTCCAGAGTGAATTCTTGCGTGAACTTTCAGATTATTTAGTTGAGTAAACTGTTTCTCACATGAAGAGCATTGATACGGTTTCTCTCCAGTGTGAATCCTCTCATGAACTTTCAGACAACTTAGTCGAGTAAACTGTTTCTCACATGAAGAGCACTGGTACGGCTTCTTTCCAGTGTGAATTATCTTGTGTTTTTTCAGTGTTTCTGTGTCTCTGAAACTTTTTCCACACTGCAAACGATCGGGCGGTTTCTCTTTGTTGTGAGTCCTCTCATGACATTTTAGGGAAGTTAGATGAATAAAACTTTTCCCACATTCAGAGCACTGATATGGTTTCTCTCCAGTGTGAATCCTCTCATGAGCTTTCAGATTACTCAGTCGATTAAAAAGCCTCTCACACGAAGAGCATTGATACGGTTTCTCTCCAGTGTGAATCATTTTGTGATATTTTAGTGAAATTTGATAAGGAAACATTTTCCCACATTCAGAGCACTGATATGGTTTCTCTCCAGTGTGAATCCTCTCATGAGCTTTCAGACTACCCAGTTGAGTAAATTTTTTCTCACATGAAGAGCACTGGTACGGTTTCTCTCCATCATGAACCCTCTTGTGATACTTCAGAGTATTCAGTTGAGTAAAACTTTTCCCACATTTAAGACATATAAATGGTTTCTCTCCAGTGTGAGTCCTCTTGTGAGATTTCAGTGTCCTTGCATCTCTAAAACTCTTTCCACATTGCAAGCATTTGAATGGTTTCTCTCCGGTGTGAATCCTCATGTGATAAATGAAGCCTCCTTTGGAGCAGAATCTCTTGCCACATTGAGAGCATAGGTGGGTATTTTTTCTGCTGTGAATCAAATGCTTTGTGAGCTTCGCCGTAACAGTTTTTCTAGCTTCTTTCTCTGTGGATTTCTCTTGTGTCTCTGAAATGGATTCTTCATTTTCTTCTTCCTTTTTCAACTGTGTTTCCACAAATAAACTGTCTCCGATTTCATTCACTTTAGTTGCCCCTAAGCAGAACAAATGGGAAAATGGAAGATATTTGGAACAGCATGCATACATATAATGTCTGTTAGCTTGTGTTGCTAATGCTATTTCTATCCTCGAGGGTTAAAAACGCAATTACCTATCGGTTCCTCTGTTTTTTCTTCCTTTGTTCCGCTGAGATCTTCTTCAACCTCCACCTTTACTCGGTCGGTGAAGTTCATTTTAAAAGCAGTATTTCCAGCAGTAAATTATTTTCTTCTCTCAGCGAACGGAAGTCTCTTCTTTGTGGTTTAGTGGCGGGTGAAAACACCAGTTACAACCCATTAGCTCCACCTTCTGAAGGGGAGCGCGTCTATGGCAAGCCCCTTTAGCATCTAAACATCTGACCTGACTATCCGCAAATGCATTTAAAGAAAGGAATAAATGTATTCCGACTAGTAATAACAATATTTTGACTGGGCGTAAAGACATTTAGAGATATCTTCCATTCTAATTGCACTAGTAAGAAAATGAATTTGAGATATCTCCAATTATATGTGGACTAGTCAAAACTTGTAACAATCTGTCTCTAGTGTGCGTTACTGCACTGGCGCGTTCGCCCTCTTTCTCTTGCCCTTTCGGTTTCCCCGTGCTTGTTAGTCTGAAGGTTTCATGTATGTTTCCATCTCGTCTTTCCCATGTCTTTCTAGTCGTTATATTTTCTGTGTTTCTCGTATCTCTTTTCCATCGGGTCTCCCCGCGCTTGTGTTTACCCAAGTACATGCGCCGGCGGCTTCCGCCTTTTTTCCGTTTACTTTCAATAGTCCTCGCTCCCGTTGCCGAGTCCTCACGTGTGAGTTTGCTCACGTAATTCTCCTGTGTTTGTTTTCCTATGTCAGCTTTGTCACGTCTTCCTTCCGTGTCTCTGATAGTTAATTGGTTTCCTCTGTGTCTTCTCACTCCTCATCCCGGGCCAGCTGTTCCTCATTTGAGTTTTCCTTTATAAATTCTGTTTTTGTTTCGTTCTGGGCTGGTTCATTGTCATAGATCATTCAGAGAACTTTCGTAGTATTGCTGTAGAGATTATTACATTTCGAGGTGCCTCTCTATTATGACTTCTGTGAGTCTACGAGGTATTTAACCCTTGTGTTGTGTTAGAAACCTGTTTACACCTGTGGTGTTAGCGGGTCCATTTGGACCCATGATTTAAAAATGCTTGAAAAAGCTTTAAATCACCAGTTTATTTTTTTTCTTCAAATTTAGTTTTTCAGCTAATTGCTGGCTTAGTATGTATTCATATAAATGGCACCAGTGTGTAAATTGTTTTTATTTGGCTCCACAGACACAGTATTTTAAAATATACCACTCGTTTTTAATTGTGAAAACTGTTTAAATTTACTAAATATTTAATATTTTTCTTATAGAATGAGTATAAATTAACTGTAAATCTGTTATAAACTATTATTAGACTACACCTACCAAAATTCTTTTATTTTTTTATTATTATTTAAAATTAACAATATCAACATGGTGTTTCGGGTCAAAACGGACTGCATAGATAAATAGTAGGATAAAGACAACACGTCAGTTTTTTTGTCATAAAACAAATTTCTATTTAACTATACCAATTAACCAAACGATTTAACCATAAAAAGAACATCGATAAACTTCTCTGCCACTCCGCAGGCAGGTTTTCCGGTATATTTGCATATTCCATGCATAGGCAGTTTTTTGCATCACATGCTGCCCATATTTTGGTACCATGTTCTCCAGGCTTGCTTGGCATGTACTGCCTGAAGGAACAGTGGCCTCTGAATGGGACTAGCCATTCATCCACTGTCCACCTCTGGCCCAGGATTGTACACAAAGGGTCAATTTTCCACCCATTTGTACCCAAACCTCCCTGATGGGAGCAAGCTTGTCATTCTCGCGATTTGTTTCCCTGTTGTCAAAACGTAGCACTCTTGATGACAGATGAAGCCCTGAACAATGGAGTGAAGATATTACGAGTCACCATGGCAACAGGACTGCGTTTTTTTTTCCCCGACAGAAATGGATGTTCTGCTACTAGCATACAGTGACTACGAGCACTATTGCGTAAAAAGAGCAACACAGCTGCAGCGGCGAAAGAGAGAGTTAGCTTGGGAGAAAATAGCTGCCCGAGTCAATGCGTAAGTTTACATTTTAATCATCAATCAATGTTAGGTGTAAGTAATTACTAAATAATAATTTCTCACTTGTAAAGTAAGGATTTGTTCTTAATTTTTCAATAATTCAATGAGGTTCCAAAGTAATTGCATTAAAGAAACGAGTTAAATGAGCGCATTAAAAGTGCAGTTTTATGTCTGCCCCTTTTTAAACCTCCTATTGTGGTTGATATGTGATTCGTAAAGTAATTATTAATAAATAATCCAATACGTTGTATGGACAGTAATTATTACATTAATCCAATTACTCTTTAAAATTTACCCAACACTCATGTAATAATATAAGAATTTAATGTTAATTTTCATGTAGGTGCAATCCTGCAGGCATAAAACGAACATGGCAGCAGCTAAAAATGAAGTATAAAAACATAATTCAAACAGGTAAGGCTTGATCATATCATGGGTGTAGACTAACTGACTTTACAAAAAATGACATATTAAATAACTGAATAGCATGCAGGCTATAGCAGTGCAGCAGTATTTTCAACATGGGTGTAATGTCTTCACACGATTAAATCATTTGACTTCTACTCAGCCAACAGAAAGAAGGCAGAGGCCAGAAAAACTGCAGGTCCTCCACCACTGACACATGCGGAGAAGATGGCCCTCAGTCTGAACGTTGTAAAGCCTGTGGCTGAGGGAATTCCTGGAGGGAGTTCATCAGAACCAGTCACTCCCCAGGATACAAGTGCATTTGTAACATGTACGAGGCCTACCTATATATTCTATTCTTTATATAAGCTACTTTTGATATATCCATTTATTACACTCTGGGTTGGGGTTTTTGTTGGTGTTAACAGATTCTGATGGTAATATCTGCCTTTTGGAGCCTCCTGTCACAACAGAATCCGAGGCTATTGTAAGTATCCTACTAAATAAACCTTAAATTATGATAAGTACTATTATAAAGTGTACTCTAACCAAATGCATGTCTTCATAGGACTATGAGGATATTGAAACCATTTCTGCCACAGAGAGGTCTACAGAGGTAATGTTAATAAAGTGGATATACATCTACACATTCAGATTTCCAATTTTTGTGTGGAGTAGCCTAAAGGATGTAAATTTATCTCCCAAGTATACTGGCATTATTATCTCTCCTCTGCCCCAGAGTGTGGAAGAACAGCAGGAGGGTCCATCAAATTCCGCTGCGCAGATGAACACAGTTCAGTTACCAGTGAAGGAATTGTACAAAATGCATCTTATTAAAAAATAGAGAAAAGTTACAAAGAAATGTTATACTTGGACCGCCAGATTGAAAAGACAGATCTGGAAATTGAAATTCTCAAACAAAAGCTAGAGGTGAGTGTATAGTTACAGCTGAGTTGTATGGATTATTGGAAGAACTTTAAGATCTAACAATTGCTTTTGTATTTGTAGGAAATGAAGAAACCCAAATAAATTTTGATTTGCATTCATTGAGTTTCTTTCTTTTATTGGTGGTGGTGGTTGATCAATCCGAGAAGACATTACGGCATGTCATATCTCTGACTGTCCTTCCATCCTGGTAATCTGCAGGGTGCATGGCGTCTTCCTCAGGGTCTTGTATTTGTAGGGCAGGGTGTTGCTCCCCTCTAATAATGGCAATATTGTGGAGAACAACACATGCCACAATAATGTCACAGGCCCTCTCAGGTGTTACCCTGAGGTGACGTAGGCACTGAAAACGTGCTTTCAACAGGCCTATGGTCATTTCCACCCTGGCTCTTGTTCTGCAGCGTGCTACGTTAAAGCGCTGCTGGGGGCCTGCTTCAGGTTCTGGGTAAGGGGTCATCAGTGTGGGCTGGCAGGGGGAACCTCTATCTCCCAGCAGAAAGCCATCAATCTCTCCTGTAAGAAAGTTCACATTAATTTAGTGCTGCATAGAAGTGCTCCTGTACGTGTGTAGTGCATTGAAATAAGTGTATAGGACACACATGTACTTACCACAATTCAGCCTGTTGCTTAGGGTTGACTCACGATATATCCGTGAGTCATGAACAGAGCCGGGCCACTTGGCCTCCACGTTTGTGATGATATGTGCAGCATCACATATGATCTTGGCGGTACAAAGAATGATACATATCAGTTACAGTATTGTGATGTAGTCTTTCACCAATAAAAAGAGTAGTCAGTGTACCTGCACATTAATACTGTGGATGGACCTCCTGTTGACATAGTCCCCTTCATTTTCAGAAGGTGCATTGATGGGAATATGTGTGCCATCAATGCATCCAACCACATTTGGAAATCCTGAAGGGGATTCTAATGATTAGTTTATTTCCAGAGGTCACAGCAACATGTTATTAACTTATCATCATTTTTCAGATTAGCCTCACTGAAACAAATTCAATACCACTAACCTGCAATCCTGTGAAACTCCTCTTTAACGGCTCTCAGGGGTTTGTGCCCAGGAAACACAACAAAAGTTCGCAAAAAGCGCTTGAGGGCGAGGCTCACTTTCCGCACTATTCTGCACACAGTGGCCTTACTAATGTGCTCCGCATTCCCGATGTTATAAAGAAAACTACCGTTTACAAAAAATCGTAATGCAACACAAAGCATCTGCTGGGATGTAAGAGCACGTGGGTGATGTGTCTGATGTATGGGTGGATAAGATTATTGATATATGTTATGGACTCTCTAGCAAAACGGTACCGCTCAAATAAACATGCATGAGGATATGACAAAAAATCAAGTCATGGCCTCAAAATCATCTCCCGACGTAAATTCAATTCCCTGCGAATTAATGCAGCCTCTTCATCTACAGGATCCTCTATAAATGGACAAGCCATTTGGTCTCTGCGTGACAAAAACATGTGAATCAATGAATGAAAGATTAAATGAGGTAGGTCTATTTAAACACCTTTTACTTTAAAAAGGGGCGGAGACCGAACGAAACTCAGAGTTCCGCGAACAAAACCTGCTCCAGACCAGGTTAGGTTCACAGAGGAATTTACCATAGTAACTAACTCTGAGTTTAGGTTACCTCTCTTCTTGAAACGGGTTTCACTAACCCCGCTTTCACGGGTTTAAGTTAGCTCCGTTTGTGAAACTGAAAACTCAGAGTTTTCCTCATTTCGGGGTTAACAAACTCAGAGTTTCAACAAAACCTGCTTCTTGAAACGGGCCCCTGATTCACCATCCCATAAACTGGCCGTAGCTTCATTACAGGATCTGTATACCCCCGCAAGAAGCAACAGTCCCATGTCAGAATCGAGCTGTGTTTGGTCCATCTCTGTCAAGCCATCACCAAATTCTCCCTTCCATGTTGGTCATCTCAAGTAGGATTTTCTGAATAGTTTGTGGAAAGAGTTAAAATGCTGATTTGATGTCTTAGGCGTGTGGCACAGCGTATCTAGTAGGCCCTGGAGTCATTCTGAGGATGTTCTCTGTCGGTGCCCTGGAATGGGTTTGAAGAGGGCTTGATAAACATGAAATTTCACCTTTTCTGACATTTGGGTCCTCTTCATATGTTTGGTCTTGTTCAGGGTCACACAGAACCTCATCCTCAGACACATCCTCCTCAGCTTCACGTTCCCCTCTATCCTCAGGATCACCATCATTGGCAAAGATATGATCCAGTGCCTCCTGATCAGTATATCTTTTACTCATTATTACAGATGCTCCTACAGAATTCAACTGATAATATCCCAAACCCTCTTTGTATGTGCCAGTGTTTATGAACAATGTAAAGTTTGAGTTCACTTGAAGGGTGGTGTGTGTATGTGCACATGTCTGTGCCTATGCATGTGAAAGAGGCCTGTGTGTGGGGGGGGGGTCCATCTTGTACATCCAAAATGAACTATTTTCAAAAATATTTTCACATTTAAAACAAAATCTTTTCACAACAACTTTTTGCAACAGAAAACACAGTGAGGGGGGGGGGGGGGTGCATACATCAGTCTGCTGAAGTACAAGCAACTTTCTTTGCTGTAATTCAGGTCACGTCATCAGCACAAAATCGGTAAGGAGAACATGCCCGAGTTGCTTCATGTGACTTGTAGTTCACCAAAGAAATGAAACCACTTTAGCACAGCGGGTACTCTTTTATTTCAACCTAATGCATTTTCTTTATTTTTTGGAGACATTATTACATAAACTCGTTCCTGATGGCATTAGCAAGATATTTGGGGTCCCATCACTCGCTGAATGCTAGATGGCCACACCTGCTGATTACATTTCTTTTTAAAGTGCATTATTGTGTGGTTATCTGCTTCTTATTTAACTGTAGAGCCAAATGGCTGCTATTTCTGTCCCTGTGACTTTTTATCTATAAATAAACATTAAAATTGATTCATAAATATAATTTTATTACTAAGCAAAGGGTTTCTTTTGCATTGATATGAAAATAAATGTATATTTCAACACATATTTCAACTATACTTTCTTTAAAAAAAAAATATTTGATGATATCGTAGATCGTCATTTAAAACGTACCATCCTGTTATTCAAATTATTTCAGAAATTTAATTAGTTTAGTGTAAAAATGCACATTTTTGATAAATTTGCAGAATTTCCTGGTTCTATAATGTGTACCTTGTCACTATTTAGCTCAGTCCCGTTTCTTTTCAGTGAGGTTACTTATATAAATAACAAGAGGAACATTAATAAAAACATGATAAAAACTTCACACTGTTCTTGAGAAGAAAAAAAAACTTGTGGTTAAAGGTTTTGAGGGGTTTCTTTCCATAGAGAGCATGGCCACAGCATTAAGTGACGAGTGGTGAGGTCAGTGTTTTTTTAAATCATTGTGTATTATTAGTAGGGTTGTTCCAATTCCGATACCACAAAAAAATCTGGCATCGGTATCGGCGAGTATTTGAGTCCACGTACCGATCCGATACCATTTTCATAAACGTAACCTAGTTATGTCCGCTAGCTTTGCTTATGGCTGCAAAGTGGAAATCAATTCTTCTTCGCTGGTCAGAATGTAAACACAGGAAGTTGTGTCGTGTTGCCACAAGCAACCAAGGAGAAGGACAAGCGGCGCCAGACGCAACAAACATTGGAAGCTTCATTCAAAGAGAAAAGTTTACACAAGACAGCCAATGAGCAATAAAGATAAACAACAGAATTATCGAGTTTATTGTACTGGATGACCAGCCACTGTCAGTGGTCGAAAACGTGGGCTTTCTCCACTTAAATTGAACAGTTGGAGCCCGGTACAGTTTGCCAGGTCGCAAATATATCTCTGAAACAGCGCTCCCTAAGCTTTATGAGAGATAATACAGGGCTAGTAGTATCTACAGCTGTATATACAGATACACCCAGGTATCGGATCGGTACTCGGTATCGGCCGATACCCTGAGCCCAAGTATCGGGATTGGGAGGGGAAAAATGGTATCGGAACATCTCTAATTATTAGGCCGACATAGTTAATGACTAACTACATATCAGCTCTCCTTGCAGGACCATATAGAAAGAGCATATAATGTAAAGTGTTCAGTATTCCTCCCCAAAGCAAAGGCGGATGCTACAGACAGCTATAACAATACAAGAATGTTTCTGCTACAAGACTTAAGTGAAGTCATCAGGTGATTCAGTCTTGAGTCTTCTACTTCTCAAGTTGGCCTCCAGAGGTCACTGTTCTTTGTTTGACTAAAGCTTTCAGAGAGTTCCCTTCCAGGTGTTTGAACAGAAACTGTCGAAAATAATACATCTGTGTGCATATGATTTAAAAGGATTTAAATAAAACCTGAGTCCTAAAGAACATAACCATTTCATAGAATAGACACTTTTATCCAAATTCATCTAAAAGTTTTAGAATAGAAACAGAACGCTTTTTACACAGAAAAACACGGATACGGTTTCACTCTGGTGTAAATCTTCTGGTGCTATTTCAGTCCAGTGTGAATTCTCTCATTTTTTTCAGGGTGAATGCATCTCTGAAAGTCTTTCCACACTTCTAGCAATCGAGCGGTTTCTCCCTGATTCTTTCATTTTCAAACCGCTTATTCCCTCTAGCGCACATTGGGGGAGAGGCGGGGGTAGGGCTGGGCGATATGAAGCAAAAAATATATCTCGATATACGATATATCTCGATAACGACAGGATTTAACCCCCCCCCCCCAAAAAAAAAAACTACTGCAAAAACAAATATTACAAATTTCAAAGTCGTTTTTTATTGAAGCTCAGAGGTGCTTCTGCAAATTTTCTTTCAGAAATCCTTGTATACATATTATAAAACAATAAAGAAATACATATTGCCTTTTCATTCAAAAATATAACAACTAAAAAACAGGCAGTGAATAGGAACAAAGTGCTCCTGTAACATTTAGGATATAAACAAAATCCCTGATAACATAAATAATAATTAATCTGTAAAATAATACACATTGCCTTCTTTTCATTTAAAAATAAAACAACTCAAGCTCATCTTTGCAGGACCTCTGTTGTAAGTAACCTTTTCCAATTCAGCAGCAAGCCGCGCTCTCTCTGTAGTGTACAGTCGCGGGAGTTCCTGTCTCGAAAAGTAATGACGACTGGGTAAACTGTATCTGACTGGGATCAAGTGTTTTTAGCATACGTTTAAAGCCTCGTTGTTCAACGACGGATATGGGTGCCATGTCCACCGCTTTGCGAAATGCCATGAACTCAGTGACGCTACACCACCTTGCGCTCTGTCTTTCATATTCTACACTCCGCGTTATAGAATTGTGGAGATTAGTTGAGCTTTGGTTGGCAGCAACTTTCACGGCATTCGCGGCAGTAGACATCTGTCTGTTGTTCGTCTGACGACTTAAAACCAAAGTATTTCCATATAATGGAGCCAGCTGTTCTTTTTTTGCAACAAGTTCTGTAACCTCCGGGCTGGTTGCGGGCGCCGCCATGTTGATTGAGACGACAAGCAAGGGGAGGGGGAACAAAAGCAAGGAGGCGGGGACGAGCTCGGCACAGAGAAGGCACACAAGCAAATTGGCGAAAATTAAATATAGACATTATATCGATATGTACGATATGCCAGAATTCATATCGAGTTTAAAAAATATCTCGATATATTTTAAATATCGAGATATCGCCCACCCCTAGGCGGGGGTACACGCCAGTCCATCGCAGGGCAACCTTTACTCACACATTCTCACCTAAGGGGAATTTAGAAACAGAGTACCCACCATGACACGTCCTCATGTGAATTGAATTGTGATATTTTAATGAATTTAGATGAGAAAACCTTTTCCCACATTCAGTTAACTGATATGGTTTCTTTCCAGTGTGAATTCCAGTGGGGTTTTTTTCGGTGTGATTGGATTCAAGAAATTTTTTCCACACGGCAAACGATCGAGCGGTTTCTCTTATGATATTTTAGTGAATTTAGATGAGTAAAATTCTTCCCACATTCAGAGCACTTATATGGTTTCTCTCCAGTGTGAATCCTCTCGTGAACTTTCAGACAACTTAGTCGAGTAAACTGTTTTTCACATGAAGAGCACTGGTACGGTTTCTTTCCAGTGTGAATTATCTTGTTTTTTTTCGGTGTGATTGGATTCATGAAACTTTTTCCACACTGCAAGCGATCGAGCGGTTTCTCTTTGTTGTGATTCCTTTTATGATATTTTAGTAAATTTAGATGAGTAAAATTCTTCCCACATTCAGAGCACTGATATGGTTTCTCTCCAGTGTGAATCCTCTCATGAGCTTTCAGATTATTTAGTTGAGTAAATTTTTTCTCACATGAAGAGCACTGGTACGGTTTCTTTCCAGTGTGAATCCTCTCATGAGCTTTCAGA
>SRMA01025514.1:8272-85514 GCA_007224835.1 Danionella cerebrum
ATATATATATATATATATAATACTATACAGAGCTAAAGGCCCCTGGTGTCAAATTGACTTAAAAGAAAAACTAATCAGTCAAAATGTGTACAGGTCATAAAAAAAGAATATGTTAATTTTATGTTTACCAAGTTGTTTACCCTGTTCAAAAATTAAAATAACCATACGGACACGTATATTAAACAAACATATTGACCCTAAGGATGAATCATAGAGGCAAAAACCACTTACATTTTTTAATTAAGAACTACTGTTACGATGCTGTACATACGTACCACTAGATGTCGTATTTCGCAAAGTAATAAATGGAATAAACTTCACAGAGCTGATAACAATCTCGAGAAAACATGCTACACGCTCGCTTCATAACGTCTGAACATTAAACCACCACAACTGTCGTAGTTTTAATTACTTTTAGGCATTTTCACACTTTGCTATCCAGTCAGAAATGTGTGTCGAAGCTGCGGTCCTAAGTGTATCAAAGACAGCCGGTGAACTCCACTCGTGTTCTCCATTGTCTGTTCAACGTTCACCAAACAGTAAACCGAGTCCCGTCCCTTCAATTCAGTGGGCGTGGTGTGAACGAGCGTGTTGGTGGCAAAACAAACGGCAGACGGCATTTCCTACATCTCCCTCCTGCAGTTATAGTAGATTTGTTTCCCCCTCATGTGTTTACAGTGAGCCTCGCGTCGATCGCATCATCGCGATCAGTCAATGACGCGCTGCACCGCACCCGCAGCCCAGCTCCCGTTCAACTCCGATGGACCCGCATCCGACCTCAGGCTGACTCTGCTCCGGGGATTCTGCGTTTCTGACTAAAATGAGCGGAGGGGAAATCATCTGTCAGGGATGGTTGAGAAAGTCGCCACCCGAGAAAAAGCTGCGGAGATATGTGAGTACTTCAAATCTTATTTTGTGCCTCACATCAGTGATGGACAAACTTGGGATTAAACTCCCACTCCTGACCCAAATGGCAGGGGATAAGAAATACATACATTAGCACTTCATAAAATGTACAAAGTTACACTTTTGGTTGTATGCGTGCCTTGTTTCTTTATATGTACTTAGGGATGCTCTTCAGCTAACAAGTGCATGCAAGTCCTTTATTATCAGCTACTTGGTAATACTAGGTTACCAGTAAACATTTCAGACTGGTTATAGTCTGTAGTGTGGTATACCCAATATATAGTGGCTGGCTGCTATAATATTTGTAAATAAATTAAGATAAGGGCAATATTTAGAGAGCAGGGGGAGACTTTATTGTGTGTAGTATATTCAAAGTGTATATAATGTCTAGTCTTAGATTTTAATGAATAATACCAAAGTATGAAGAGAATATAAAGGCTCACTATATAGGATTTTCTTACTATTGAGTGCATTTAACAAAAAGCAGTGCTTGTTTACAATTTAAGTTGGGCGGTGCAAGGATGAGCAAGTGTATTGATGAGTCAATGTCGATGCTGGGTGATTGTCCCACAATCGAAATGGCAACTGAGACGCCGTATGTTATTTGTCTGTATTCTATCAATATAACACACAGTGGGACGAGGACCTTTGAAGTTATTTATTTGCTGGTTTTGGTCTTTTTGTCTGTTGGTTTGGCTAGTTAGTGTGTGTTCTGTTCCTTGGACACTTGGTTAGTAAAATAGCAACAGTGTTGGTTTCATGTGTTGATGGCCTTCATATACCTTTATTTTTGCCTTTTGAACATTGAACAGATTAAACCAATCCAAAGAATAGATCAGTACATCAAATTTATGGTAGGCTTGTTTCAACAGAATTGGGCAAAATTGAAAAAATACACAAGGCAAGAGTAGGCTACAAGAAACAGCTCGCAACAGCTTGGGTGAGATTACATGCAAATGGAAGAAACACAAAATGAATGCCAGTTTCCTTCAGGCTGGGACTTCACAGAAAGCCCTTGCTTGTAGTGTTTCAGTGATTAACAGAATGGTTAGGAACCAGCTCAGAACTACACAAGAGAATCTGATCAAAAATCTCAAAGCAGCTGGTACCATCATCGCAAAGAAAACATTTGGTAACACGCCATTGCATGAAGGAGGGAAATCCTTCTGCACCCTGCTCAAGAAAACACAAGTACTGTACATGTTTACCAGTCAACATCTGTATGAGGATTGGCTGACAGAGATGTGGTCAGATGAGAACAAATCAAGCAGTCAGACATCAACTCATATCGTTTGGAAGTGGAATGCTGCCCATGAACCCAAAACACCAACCCCATGTCTAAAAAGGGTGTGATGTACTGCCATTGGGACAGGACAGCTGCACCAATTGAAAACCATGATAAGGCCATGCGGGGGCATCTAGGGTGAAAACCTCCTCTCATTCCTTCAGCCAAGGCATTGAAAAAAGAGTTCTGAATGGGTATTGCAGCATGACAGAGTCCTAGACCAAGGCCAAAAGGAGCCCCTCAAGAACAAGCAGACCTTAATCCAAGAGAAGATCTGTGGAAGGAGCTGATGGTTCAAGCTGCCATACCCTAGACTCAAAATGGCAAGGAAGTAGCAGGTAGTGTCTACAAAGAGGAGTGTAACTTAAGGCTTTCACACACTGATCTAAAATTGCAATCCGAAGTTTTGTGCAAGAATGCGCCTCGTTTAAAAATGATGGGTGACAATTAAAAAGTTTCGGATTGGTTTTTCAGATTCTCTCTTTTCTCCTCATTTTTTGTCAAACAGATCGGCCACCAACATTAAAAAGCGCTCAACATCTAACATTTTTTTTCTATGCGTTCTTTGATTTCTTCTCTGTCGTCATCTTCTTCTTTCCTGTTTTCCCTCATATAAATATTTCAGCTCATATAAATGCAAAAATGTTCATATCCATTTTGTTTAGCTCACTGTTGAAATAAACCAAAATTTTATTGTCATCCTCTTTCCCTAACTCTACATTATTATCACTTCTTTTCACTCTTTCAATTAATTTAGTGATAATTTTGTGCACAATACAAATTGTTAATTTACAAATTACCCATTTTTTTGAATGCAAAACATTATAAACCCACAAATCATTTTATTTAACTTGTAGTATGTCTTTCTCAACTAATTGTCCCCTAAACTTTTCTTATAAGCTACAAAGAAAAGCTGATTGCAGAGATGGATAGTGAGATGCTCAGCAAGCTCAAGCAAACAGATTTTTAAATAACAGTTCCTCAAAAGGGATAGAAATTGTGATGATAAGGCAGTCTGACGACAAAAGGAGGAAGTGACTGCTGTTTATCATTCACACTGGCATGTTTAGTGGCTCTTGCTAAAAATAGACCGACGTTTATCAATCAGGATGAGATCTTTCTCAACGTTCGTCATTTTTAATTAACCTCATCAGCATCTTTATCAGTTTGTTTTATTCTCCTTAAAAATCACCTATTTGTTAAAGAAACTATACTTGGTTATGAATGCGCAGCACAGTTTGGAAAGAATGGCAATAATACCTAGCACACTCATAATAAGATTATGAGGATTATAATCTGGATTTAATTTAACTAAAGATGCCTTACACAATGGGGGTTGCAGTCCCCACAGACACCGTCTGTTTTGAGCAGCTGCCTGGGCAACTGTTCCTATTAAAAGGGTAGAAACTGTTTACTGGTTTTCTATCATCCAATATTAGGAGCCAGTTGCTGCAGTGGTGTAAACCGGAGGCTGTGGCTGGGCTTATGGAGTCTCCTCATCCTTCTGAGCATTGGAGATTGGTGCTTTCCGGATTGAAAGGGTCGATAATGAGCCCTGCACAAAAGCCAGCCAGGTCTTAGCTCACAGATCTCATAAATACAGCTGTCTCGTGTTTATCTCCAGTGTTGCATTACTGGACTTCTCCATCCTCCTTTAGCTAACTCTGCCATGATGTCATCATGCTCTCCCTTCCTCCTTCTTCTCTCTGGATCTCATAGGGGAGAGCCTGCCATATCAATGTGTCCTCAGATACACACATGCTGGGTCATTTCCTCATTGTCTTGCACATAAAGCCACGCTGTCTTGTGTGGAGCAGCACAGGAACTGCTCATGTCAAAATAAGTGGGCAGCTGGGGTTGGGAAGAGGAAAAGCAGACACATGTTTGCCTTAGAAGTGAAGGTCAGTGCTCCTTGAAGCAGAAAAATAACACTGTGTTGAAGGGATGGAACACCAGAACATGAGCCATTGGACACAAGAACGTTTTAGGGATTTTTGAGTCAAGTGATCGTTAATAGATGTTTATAGTCGGAAGTTACATAGCTGGGTGCTACTTTAGTGGACCTGCCCAGCCTGAGTCGTGTCAGTGAAGTTCCTTGATTACTACATCAGAAAGGTATCAATCCTGGCCACGTTGACCTAGATGTTCAGAGTTATGGTCAAAGATTTAGCCATCACCAGACCCAGAATAGAGAGCAGAGCTGGGACCAAGTCACTACTTTGCAAGTCAAGTCAAGTCTCAATCAATACAGGGCAAGTCCAATTAAAACCAGGGCAAATCTGAGTCAAGTCCCATGTAAAGGCAGGGCAAGTCAAGTGAAAAGTCGCTAAATTTAAATTTAAAGTCACTTCGTCATTTACAAAAACAACAAAAAAAAAAAAAACAGAAACAAAGCAATAATACAATGTACCCCGAGATACGAAATTAAATCGTTCCGGGGTGGCCTTCGTATCTATTTTACATGTAAAACGTCTAACCCATGCAACGGCTCTCAGAAACAGTCTAAGTTGATTAAAAATTGAACACCAGAGAAAAATCAAGTAATGTTTCTTCAATCCTTAAATCTACACATTGTTAATGTAATAAATGATAATAAAACAGAATAAAACACATACAAAATATGTACTATGTACACAAATGTGAAACCTTACCTTGATAGTGAAGCGATGTGTCGGAAGAGGTGGAACGGATGGCAAGAAAACATAACGGCACTATGTATGAAAGTTAACTTTCTCAAGATATTTCACGAATTACCAACACCAACACGGTTTTAAGCACAAGCGCAGACTGTACCGAGCATACGGGAGAGAGTGCTTCTGAGAACGCGTCACAGGGTTTCTCTAAGTTGCGCTACTGAACACAACTTTCCCTGTTATAAACGTTATTTCTTTTACGACACCTTGACTCGAACACTTGTTATAGCACATTATTGGTAATCTATACATAATGTTGCACTCGATTGAAAACTGATTTAAAGTATATTAAGGCGAAATCAGGTTTTGATTCAGGCGCAAAAAATGTTTAAACAAATGGGTGACCTTTTATGCAAGAGATATGTGTTGGACTGCGTGGGGCTATACCATATATTGCATGGTTTCTGTTATTAGTATTTTGTCATATAAGTGCTGCTGCTCGTCAGCTTGGTTTGTCCAATTCCTCCATAAGCATAATTCTTCGATGTATGTTGGTTCTAGGGCTCTAGGTCTTATCAGCACCAGTGGGGATAACTTTGGGTTCTCGTTTCTTCTAACTTCTGCTACAGAGTTCTGTTAGATGTTAATTAAACCCTCACATCTGGATTCTCATTACATTGTTGTGACTGTTCACAATTCATTCACGTTGAAGTCTAGGAGCAACTTCAACAAAGAATGTTTAAAATTTCATATTGGTTATTTGAACTACCATCTTTGCAATTTAGACTGTTTATTTTTTTTCCTGGTAGCTTATGATCATCATTTGCTGTGAATAAAGTCTGATTTTGAGTGTTTTGTTATTTCTTTGGTTAGAGTCAAACCTGCTGTGTTGCTTATAGGACTTGGTAGCCCTGCTGTTGAAGTTAAAAGTAGCAAATCTCAGAAAATTAAAAGGTCCGTGTTTGGACATTCTGAAATCAGTTGGACAGGGGATGGTGTGTGCCAAAAAGACTAATTGTCCTATCTAAATAAAATTCCTTTCACTTAAACAAGCTGGTGCTGGACAATGATGGCCATTAATGGCTCGGAATTGCTGTCATCTGACATTATTGACATCTCGATGTCCAGAGATATTTTAAGCAGCTGTGGATTTCTGCATTCCTCTAGTAAGGTGTTTTTGGGTGAGGGATGACTGGAGTGCTTGGGCTGGTTAATGATTGATTGATTTAAGTTGTTTCACATGTTTTTTGGTAAACTGAGAGTTTAACTGACTTGTAGTTTGAGGAGGGCATGTGAGCATCTTGGGTTGGTTTGAGGATAAAGTGAATACAGAGGCAAAAGAGATTTTTCTGCCATTTTATTCTGGGACATTGTGAGAGTTTAGAGAGGAATATCTGTTTAGATTAATTTTTCCTCCAAGTAATTTATTTGAGAGAAAGTGAAAAAAAGGTTGAATTAACTAAAAAATATTCACAAATTTGAGCTTATATAAAAACGCCTAATAGACTCTCTGGATGTGGTCTTGAATCATATTTATGATCTTAGTAAATGTACCGGGGTATAACTTTTGAAAATAATGAACAGTCATCAGTTAAGAATGAAAATATGAGTAGTGTTGAAAACACTTAACTTGTGTTTCCCATATTTTTCTGCTCTGATTTGTAACTTTGTAGTTATACAAAAGTTTGTGTCTTCTATATTGCTTTTTTGTGATGATACATATTTATTTTATTTGGAAAACTACTTTCTTCAAACTTCTTTTTAGACTAAAACGGGCATTAGCTACTGTTTCGTCTCTCATATAATTTTCATCGGAACTAACTACATGAATGTTCAGAACTGTCAGCCAATCAGAGCATTGAGTGATTCATACTGAAGATTCTCCTCACAATAATGAACCAACCTTTTTGAAGACTCATGATATTGTTATTTTCCTCTATAAACTGCTATGTTATTTTTGTAAAACTGAGATCCATGTTAGCGGACTGCATAAAATGAAACGAACCTGTTAACAACCTCTTTAAATACACTTTACAAAGTGCAATATTCAAGTTTTGTGGATATTCTTGGCTTCCTGGTGAATCTCATTAAAATCCAGCAGGTTAATACATGCTTTTTAAAGCTTCTCTTTAACATCACTCCTAGCATGTAAATAATATGCAAATACAAATAGCACCCGGGGCAACTGCATCTGGTAGTGGCAGTTGAGAACTGACTGAGTTTAATGCTGTATATATGTGTTTTTTTTATTTATTCTGATGTTCAGATAGCATTTCAGGTCAAATTGATTACAGTCTCTATATTAATTCCATCGTTTTTACTCTTTTAGTGTAACACAGTGATGTAATACCTGCAGAAAATGAAGTGTGGATCTATTTTATATTAAAATGCTTTTGGTCTAATCTGAGTTAATAAAAACCCCTTAAAGATCCATCACATGATCTGGAGAACTCTGGAATACTTTAAAAAATGATAAAATACTACTTATTATCTCAGACTCAGAATTATCTCTTCCTTGCTATTAACTTAACACCTGTTTTTTTGCTCTTTCTACTGTCAAAATTGTTTTTTATTCGCCTTTTATTTAAATTCAGGTGTAATAAAAGTAATAAAAACTGTGAAACTCTGAAAAAGCTGTTTCACTGCAGACGACAATAAAACCGAAGGTCGGAAATGGACAGTTCTGCCATTTCCCACCTCAACATCTCATTTCCTTTTCCTACAACCGCCACTGGCTTCCTCTGTGTCTGCTCTGCCTTGAATCAGTTGTTCATTTGTTGTCATTAAAAGCCCAGAAAGAGGTGGGAATCTCTCATCAGCTTGGGTAACACGAGTGTTTGGCTGCTAAGCGGTAGTAGGAACCACCCACTCTCCCGGTCCTGATCTGACATCACCTCCCAAACATGTCGTTTGCATAATCCATCGCTACATTCCAGCATGATCATATCGGGGGAAGGTGACTGCAGTGTGCTTCAAGCAAGTGCTTTTACCGCACTGCTGTTGTCTGCTGATGACCAATGTTGGATGTTTGTGTGTCTGGCTCGAGGTCAGTAAGTTTCCAGAGTCCTGTCAGCTGCTGCCCGTTTTGTTGTTTTGCATTGGGGCACTGGGAGTCCTTGCCCTCTAAGGTCAGATCCAAACACCTCCCAGTTCCTGCTTTGACAGACAAACCAATGCACAAATAGACGCTCTCCTGGTTCCACATCAGACACAAGCTGGAATCTCTCATATTAGCAAAGACTGCAGGCAAGTATGCAGGAGTGACTTTCAGAGCTCTTGTGAACATCCATGTCGTCATATATTGATGCTTGCTGTCCTTTCTTCTTCTGTGGTGCCAAATATTTTTTGAAGAAATAGCTTGTCAGGTCTTCTGCAAAGTGGGATATCCTCAAGTCCGTCACCATAGCTAAACTCCCTCTTGTAACTCAATTCTTCAGGTACCATATAACTTCAAGACCAATGTGTGACAGTTTGCTGAATGAAGCAGAAGTCACCTTGGTGAGCCACTAGAGTATGGCTGCAGTATAGCAATTAGCCATACTTAAATAAATGTCTCCTTTACTAAACTTTAAAATAGAATTCCTCTTCATGTGTGTTTTAAATAGTTTTGGATGTGCGTCGTTAGTTATCTATAGGCGTGATAGTTCAATAGCCTCTTTTAAGTTTAATTTTAACTTTAGCTGTTTTTTTATGTAGATAAGTCTATAGACTGCAGAGTGGGGTAAATGGACATTCGGGGCGAATCAATCACTTCTGATCTACAAATGACCCCAGTGGCAAAGGCTATACCACCATTTTAGGTGCTTGCATCGTGGAGTGTTGTGAATAATGACCAATTAAAGAAATAATGAGCCTTCAGTTTTTGATCCGACTACTTTGAACACTTCCAACAAGTCATTTGATTTGTGTTTGATGGAATGCACACCATTCGAGTGTGTATTCTAACAAGAGTTTAAGAGTTTACAAGTTTTCTTTGTTGTCTAAAGCCTGTGCTTTATTCTTTAAAAAAGCAGATTCTCTCATGTTCTGAGATGCTGCTCGCAAAACTTTCATTGTAATCTTTCCATTGCAAGTGTCTGTTTGGTCATCCTTTTTTTCTCGTTATTCTATGTTAGCTGATTGTATAAAGAAAATATTATGACCAGCCCAAGAAATATGATTTCTTTCCAATTTTGAAGCTAAGTTTAATTTCAGGTCATCTTCAGTTGGATGATTAGCCATTTGCTTTAGCAAGCAACAAAATGGCTGACAATTGGATGATAATTCTCCTATTCTAGACATGAGGTTTAATATGCATCGTTTATCATCATCATCATCATCAGGTAATGGCTTTTTTTATGGAACCATATTTGACATACTTTTCTAACCTTTCTTTAGCCAGGAAATTACAGTCAAGATGGACGGTCTTTATATAGTAAATATCCTGTCCTTCGACGTGTCCTGTGTTGCTACCTGTTTGTACTGTACGCTTAAAGCTCGCAGCAGTAGCTTGTTCCTGACTTCCTCTGGATGGCACCTACAGGAAATGTTCAGCCTGTGGCCTTATGAAGAGAGGAAATGAGTGGGATGTGCTTGGGGTTTAATCTAGTTTTTTTTTTTTGTTGATGTTAAATGTGCTTTTTCTGTCATTCTAATGATGTTTATTAGTTCAAATTTCCAAGCTGTTAAAGATGTCAATATAGACACCCACTAGCCACTTTTGTAGACATTTTTAGCTGAATGATAGAACAAATATCAGAATCATTGGAGTTTTTTTTTTAACCCTGATCCAAACAACATGGTGCACTTTTTACAATGCTGGGATCTATTCATTCCACTTGAATTGTGTTTAATCTGTCATGCTGCTGAATGTACTTGTACTTAATAGACAAAATAACAGAAAAGAGAGCACTAACTTGTTAAATTACAGCAACGCCTGTTGTTTCCAATTGTTTGTGCCAATTACATACACAGGCAATTCCCTCTTTTGAGGCACATGTCCTGCCCATTCATGCCTAGTAACCCTGAAACATTCCACAGGGCACTTGTGCTTTCACACTTGAGATAATCAACTGTTCCCAGGTCAAGTAAGTTTGGAACTGGATCACGAACCCCAAAACCCTCCAGGATTGACCTAATCGGCTGAAGCCTAGAATGGCACCTCCCTGGCTGGGATGATTACCTCTGCACCTCATCACAAATAAACTCTGCCCATTCATTTGTCAGTCCATACAATGTTTTAAAAACAAAGCTTTTTCAAACAATGTTTAGTCTCTGGTATCGACCACTTTCTGAACAACCCAGATAACCTTCCCTTCACTTCCTTGAGAAAGCGCTTCATCAACTGGGCACACAATGCTCTCTGTGTCCTAATACTCCAATGCTCAGGGGGTTTGCAGAGATCTATTAGTCGATGATGCTTGGAGATGATGAGCGGTTATTGTAGCCATTAAAGCATTTATCTGTTTTGACAGTTGGGGGCACCCATGCAGGTGATGTCACTGTGTCGACTATGAAATTTATTGGATGAGTGCCCGGATGCGGCAGCTTACAGGAGTCACATGACGTGTTCTTTACTTCAAATGCTTTTTCAGAACAAAGCCTTTCCTTCTTGAAGCATCTTATCACAGCCCAGCGTGAAATATTACTCCCCTTAAGCATATGACTGCAATGTGATGAATGTTTTAAAACGGGGGTAACTCTGGAATGACTTGAGTTTGTCATAACTGAGGTTTGATTCCTAATGAGCCAGTTAAACTGGTTAAACGTTTCAAACTGATGGTGTTTAGAATGTTTTGAATGCCGTGCATCAGCTCTCTCTGTTCTGATCATCCCAAATTTCATCCCAAATGCCAAATAAGGGAGGGCTCCAATGCATTCTCATAAATATCCCACAATTAGTTGTGTTCAGATTAAATCTCAGAGTATTGTGCTTCAGTTGTATAATTAATACAAAAGTGAAGCATTGTATTGATGTACTATTTTGATTTTATTTATATATATTTTTTGAAGGAAGGGGGTGGGTTGGTTACAACAGTGATTCTTAATGTGGATTTCTTTTCACAGCCAATTACAGTGCATAATTTGACAAACTTTCATAGAGATGAAAAGAGTTCTTGACAAACTTTATTTTTACTAAAAATTATAATCATGTAGCACCGTGTACCTTGAACAATCATAGCAGTCATCCCGGGGCTTAATAATGCTATTTAATCATTTTCCAAAATAAAAACAAGACTATTCTAGGGTAATTTAATCTAAAATGTAACCTTATCAAATTGCACTGGAAATTACACAACTCTCTAGTTTAATTATAAGGGACCCTTCGCGTGCATAATTGGTTCAAAAGTTGGTTTTACTCCCATAAAGACTCTGTCTTATTTAAAGTCAATCGAAATCCCCAGTTTACCGTTTATAGACCTAGATAGATTACAAACTAAACCATAGTGTCTCAGGGGAATAAGATAATTTCTTAATTTACTCTTTGGAGATAATTTCTTAATTTAAACCCAAGAAATTGAAGCTGTGATTTTAACAGGGTTATCCCAGCTCTGTGTTAATATGTAAATGAGTGTCCGTGTAAAAACCAAGCTCTGTGTGATCCTCTCCACTGATTCTATTAAATCATTATCACCCACCACTGAAATGCACAAGTGGCTTGTAGCATTTCTCCCTTCAGAGCAGTTCACACACTCCTGATGGACCGGTTACTCATTCTCATCTGTGAGCAATGGGAATTTCTCACTAGTTTATTTGAAGAAGAGTCCAGCCGACCTGTTCTTCAAGCAGTTACGCTGTTACTCCACTGCATTATGTAATTTGCATTATGCAAGAGAATTGCTTCAACTCAAAATAGTTCCTCAAAATATTGATCTAAACTACACGTTTCGAATATGTGAAAACGAGTTTTAAATCAGCCAGATATTTTGAAAGTAATTAAGTGATTAAGAATTTGTATGTAATTTAATAATATGCTTAGTGTTGATAACTACATAAAATACATGTTTAATAAATCCGGATATGTTGAAGGATTTTTCATTTATTTTGCAAATGGATTTATGCCAGTGTTCGGGTGAAATATTAACCTTCCACCCCTACGACCCGCAGAATGGGAAAACAGCGGAAGGTTTTATGTTGACACTCACCTTTTCTCAAGCAGTTCAACATTTTTGACTAACATTTGGAGATCCCAAAAAGTTTATAATGAAAGTCTGAAATTAAATACAGCATTTGTAGTATCTTTTGTATTTTACTCCATATTGCCACAAAAAAAGTGATTGGTTGTAGTCTGTGTGCTTTTAACAGTGTGATACTTTAATGAATAATAAGGGTCTGATAAAACAGAGTGCAGCAAGGAAACAAATGATTTTGAAACGGCTAAAAGTATAAAAATTTTTGATTAAAAGGTCTCTGCATGGAGTGGTAATGTTCTGCCGACCCAGATGAAGTCGTCCAAACATTTTGACAAAATGTGCACCATTTTTAAAACACAAAATGGCTCTATAGCTTGGTTTTATTCAAGTGTTTAAAGTTCCTTAAATACCTTTTGTTGTTTAAGTCCTATTAGACCATTAGCATCTCGGTTCAAAATTACTACACTTTCCATATTAATATATTTTGCTGTTGTACTCTATTAAAGTCAGCAGAGATCAACAAAAAATTGACATTTTGCAGTGTGAAAGTTATAGGAACTATACTATTCTAGAGTGATAATCAAGGAGCTTTTCTGGTGAAACATGGCTGTTGCTGGTACAGGGTTTCAATGCCTTACTTTGGTTAACAATTACTTTTGTAAAATACTTGCTATTTGCAAAACCACTACAAAAGTCATCACAGGAAGGTGCCTGCATGCCGCCGTCTGCTTATTGGAGGGGATTATTAGGGCTAGTTTAACAATATGAGCATACAAAATATTTCAGTGTCAAATTTGTCAAGTTTTGAACTGGAGACGTTTAAACTTTTTAATCATTTTGATCTGAAATTCTACTGGTCTAAAAGGATTCAATGATCATGGCAATCATGGTAAAAGTGCTATTATCAGATCTGAGGAACATCTGCAGGTGGTAGGCTAGTACCCGGTAATTAAAAAAATGGGTCTTTTTCTGTGTGGTTACACTCTTTGTCCACACGTAATCGCAGCACCATTTTCATGTAACCATGAATTTTTGAAAACGCCAACCAAGGTGAATAGCATTTAAAATGCTATGACACACCCTGGGTCTGTGTGGTCAGTGAAACCAGGGTTTTTGTGTTCGGGGGTGGAATTTGTCATTGTTGTAACGGCAGCGGAAGCAGGACTATGTTGCTGTTTACTCTGCGTTTGTGGCTTACAGCATGAACAGGATTACATGTTTTCTGTTTGATCACTGAACAGATTTGTTTTTGCACATGTAGTGTTCAATAATCATTTTAAAATTGGCTGCCACCTGTTTGTTTTGTAGTCATTACAACATTTCAGGGTTCTTTAGTGTCTGTGTGGATGCTGTTTTTTTAGAAATGGATGTGTGTGAAAAATCTCTTGTGAAATGTGGACGTGGCTAAGAATACGTGTAGATTAAATATTTTTTAAACACTAGAGACAAGTCTCTATAGCACACATAATGCCCACTGAGCTATTAAAGGTCCTCTATTATGCCTTTTTCAATGCATTTGGATATATATGCGAGAGAGAGAGAGAGAGAGAGAGAGAGAGAGAGAGAGACTGACATGCAAGTTTGGTTAGTGGGCAGAGGAGGAAAGCAATGATGAAGTTCCTTTCTTTGAACTCCCCAAAAATGAATAAAGCGTTACAAAAAACATGCATGAACAACATGCTTGTACAACTTCAGGCATGTATTTGATAGGGGAACAGCATTAAAAAATGGTAGAAAGCTCAAAAGTTTATTTTACATACTGTGGCCCCTATTCGATTGGCTTAATACGAAGCTAGGTTTTTGATGGGCCAAAAAAGTTAATCTTTAGTCCAGAAGAAGACCCGATGAGGCATGGTTTAACTTCTGCTGAGCCCTGGCACACACCAGCTCGCTCAACATTGTAAACATGGCTTATCATTATGTCATATTGCCGTTTGACAGCTTTTCACTGTGGAAAGAGATGAATTAACACGTGTAACAAACCGCATCATTACTCAGAAATGAAGCAGAAAAGTAGAACCCGTCTGAAGTGAGCCCAGTTCTGCTTTCAAACCCACAGATGGCAGAGAGCAGAGGAAGTGACACAAAGCCTTCTGATGAGCCTCAATGTTCTGCTGTCACTCAGCGCTCTCGTGCTTGCTTCTGTGAATGGATGAGGGAGCGCATTCAAGCCAGCTTCAACGGTTGTAACTTTTTTTCAAAACACGAGTGGGTGTCGACTAAATAATGGCTTCTTTCAGAGGTGACTCTAGTATCTTTTGCTCATCAGAGCTCAATGTTTCATGCGTTCGGTGCTCTGCACTTTTTGAGGACAACATTATCCACATGATTGCGGGAGGTTGCAGTCACATCCGCCTCATCAAGCAGAATAAGACACTAATCAGCTTAATTGGTCGTCTGTCTTTAATCTGTCAGTCCTTTGGCCCTTGTTTTCTTTTTTCCCTGCGCATATCCGTCTTTCCCTCTTGGCAAGAACTATGAGATTATCTTTCAGTAAGTAAATGTAATCACTCTTCATTTGTTTGCTCCTGCCCAGAAGTCATGATTCAGTTGTAGAATGCAGGAGTAAAGAATTTAATTAATGCATTAAAATTGATATGACTCAGAGAATATATCCCAGATTTGGTTGTTTACATTGTCACATAATGTTTTTTTTTTTCAAACATGGTGTTAATTAAAAAATAAATTACATGGCGTAAAAAATAATAAAATAAAAGATAAGTTTTTATCGAAAATTAACTGTTTTGTCCATAAATTTGAACTAACTGTATGTAAAACTTTCACACATTTTGAAAAATGTGTTTTATTTATCATTTTTTATGAGTTTTCTTATTTATTTATTTTTATGTTGGGCTGTAAATCTATTTGTGGACCATGACTGAATTTTGGTTGTCAAGATGTGTCATATCACCATGAAAACAAATATTTAATGTGGAATGAACATGTAATATATTTTGTTTGATGTGCATTTGAATTTGTTGTACAGATTGAGAAATTCACAATTGTTTTCCTCGGTGTGAAGTACCCTCAACCATGCAACATTGATGCAGCAATTCATGCAAAACACAACTTGTATATGTGATACTATATTGTGATAATACATTTTTTAATTAATTGTTAATTATTTAATAAACAAGCTTCAGTATAAATTCAATAAACACACTTTTGCTTTAGCAAATAACTGCTTTTGATGTGTGCTCTTTTAGATTTTTAGACTTTTTTTCTAAGTTTGTTTTTTGAGGTGTTTTTGATTTGTTCAGGGTTGCAAGTGAAGCTGCTCTGATGAGAGGGTGTTGGCTTTGCCAGATTTGTAGGCAGTGATTGGCTCAGGGCAGCTGTGAATTATAAAACAAACCCTGTTCTGTATTTATTTAAAACAGAACACAGAATTTATTGGTCAAATATGAGATAATTCTATAAAAAAGAGGCAGGTGGCAACCCTCTTGTTTTTTGTACGCTACTTTTTGAGATGTTCTGTACGATTCTACAGACTTGTTGTCCATCCATTCAGTTTGTCACATCTCATCTGTGAGACCGTCTATTGTCAGCCGCTACTGTTAAAGTGAAATGGAAAATGTTAGCAGCATCCCACATGATCACTGTGTGCTGTTCCTAAAATGCACATAGTTCCAAAACATTTAGTTCAACTTAAAACAAAGATGTTTTTGTTTTTAAAAGTGATCTTTTTTCTGCGGTTGATCTGGAAATGTAGAAATGTTATCTTGATTATTAGCCCTGTATTTTCATGGCACCAGATGACTGCACTTAAAGACCAAGTTGGTCAGTCTTGAGGAAGAGTTAAAAATAATCCTCTTATTTTTCCAAACAGGGCTCATATTACAAAGGATGGTATTAAAGCACTGCTAGTAGTGGGGCAGCGCGTGAGGTTGGACTCTTGGGGAAAGGAAATGCATTCTCTGCTCAATGGATTCATGCTTCACCATCTTTATAGCTGATGAAACTAATTTGTTGATTATCACTTTATTTCTTCTATTATTTGAAGAATATGGCTGTATTTTGTCTTTAATGTAAAATGACTTCAAAATGTTATTTAATTTGTTTTTGTGATGGCAAGTAAACGTGACTGTTCTATTTGCATGGTGAGAGTCCTGTAATGTCAAACCCTGAACTTCATGCTGACTAACCTTACAAACCACAGCTGGTTAACCTTTAAAATCTCTCTGTCCTGACCACTGTGCAGGCTAGAAGAGGTTTTGTAAAGTGTATTTCTCATAATCAGGACTATAGTACATGCCTAATCCACCTACTGGCAACAGAAGGTTGTTATTATCCTGTTCTAACATGGACAATAACATTGACCACCATTTGAGGCACTGTTCTCTTCACTTAAAGGTTTCATTGTCCTCTGAAATAATGTTTTTTTTAAGCTTTTCAGCTTTTAGTAAACCTTCATTTTGGGCTGTGAGTAGGCGCAGCAGGTATTTCCCTGCACATTTGAATGGTTTGATTATTATATTATTATGCCATTTAAACAGTCTGAAAATATCTGAAATAGCTGGACCGGAAAGTAATCATTCAGGTTTTTACAAATTTTCTCCAGGATATCTGCTGTTTATTTAGTTTTAAATTGATAAATGGAAAATCAAATATACAGAAAACCATTAGCGATTCTTGGGAAGGAAGGAAACTGGAAAATTCTTATTAAGTCAGGTGCAAAAATACAAGGAACAAGGAACTTTTTTGGAGAATGAAATGTTTTTGTGGAAACAGATTAAGGTGTGTAAAATGTTCTTAAGTTGCCAAATTAACACACTAAGCAACAATATGATTCCAAATCACACCCTTTGTGCAGTAAAATGAGGTGTCTGTTATGATGCTTCAGGACAAAATAGTCATAAATTAGTTTTCTGAGATCTATCCATCTTGACAACTGTGAATATTCACTTCACAGAGACTGATGCTATGATGTTGTCAAGTGTATTCCATCAGAAAAGAACTAGTGACACTTTCTGAGTGTAAACACAGAGTGAAGCAACAGCTGCTGATCTGGTTGCTGGAGCTAGCTTCGAGTCAGACACTTCCAGCTGTGTGTTTGTGGAGCAAATGTGTGTGGTTTTACTGCAAAACATCTAGCTTCTATAAAAGCAACAGTTAAGAGAATCGTCCAGTTCAACAGTTTAGCTTAAACCACAAATCAATGTACAAATGAAACTACTGAAACCTGTGATCTACATTATCAAAAGCACAGTTACATACACAAAACATTTTTAATAAAAAAGTACCATGTTTCTTCTTTTGCAATATTTGACATTAAAATATCCTAAAGTTGAAAGTTTTACCTAGGCATTATTTTGTGCTTATACAGCAAATCCACATATATTTTGAAGGTGTGACTGTTGTAAGTTTGTTGTAAGTACCTGAGTGTTTTTCAACTCTTTGGAAATAATTTGTTCTACAATTAATATAATAGAGAATATTCAAAATCTAAAGTTTACATTGCATCTTAGATTACATTTGGTTTTTCCTAAAAATAGTATGTGGTGGATATTATACTGTTTTACAAGGACACTCTATTTCCTTAAAGGGGCTTTCACACTTGACTTGTTTAGTGAATTGAACTAGTCCCTTTTAGGCAGGTAAAAAAGAAGTTGCCAATCTCTTTGGAACAAATGCTGACTAAGAAAAGTGATCTGAGGTCAAATCATGATTGACCTCTGATCTGGACTAAAAACAAATGGAGACCACAAAAATGCTTTTTGAATGGATATAGCCGCCATATTTGATTGTGCATGGCAATATGGGATGACGTGTGTCTGTTTAAAAAGCAGGGTTTATCATGCCAGCTTGTAGTCCATCTTAGAGTAGTGAGGAGGTGCTTACATTCGTAGAAATCTGGTCTGATCACCAATATCCAAAACCCAAGTTATTTCAAATCGAAAAGCAGTCAACAAAACATAATGAAATATGTGACCAATGAATGGCCGATATGATGTCACATGGCTGTATTTTCAATAAGTGCGGACCAGAGTGGCCAGTGTGGTGTGAATGGCTACTAAATCATCAGATGATTGCATCTATGTGTCACTTGTTCCTCTTGGTCTGGACCAAATTAAATGAACTACAGGTGTGAAAACACCCAAAGAGATTTCCTCACTCTCTGAAAAGGTCAGCATGGTTTTCGTATGAAATATTTGGCAGAGAAGGTGCAAACCAAACGCTGAGAGAGAGATTGCTGACTCAAAGAGTTTGTGGGTTTATTTCTCGCCCACACTGATGCTGTTACCATTTCAAAACATCCCCATAAACTGAAACACCACAATTAAATCTATTGTGACATGCGACAATAAATGATTATTACTGATAAGGACGATTAATTGTTAACTAATTCTGCTTATTCCCTTTTGGGGGCACAGGGGTCTGCTGCCGCCTATCGGATGAGAGACAGGGGTACACCCTGAACAGGGCGCCAGTCCATCGCAGGGCAACACACACATTCACACCTAAGGGGAATTTAAATTATTCAATTAACCTAACCGCATGTTTTTGGGATTGTGGGGGAAACCCGGAGTACCTGGAAGAAACCCACACAAGCACAGGGAGAGCATGCAAACTCCTTCCAGGGAGGTCAACAATGAGCTTCGAACCGACAACCTTCTAACTGGAATGCCATGTGCTGCCACAATTTGGTTGTTTTAGCTCTAAAAATGTCATTGTAGTCCCATAAGTTTTACTTAGTCTTATTACCTTTAGAAGTCTCTGCACGCACCGGTGCATTTGCCACTAACAGGATCTGCTCTGCTGTTGTTTATTTCTGATCTCAAACATAACGTAGGTTTTAAAAAGGTTATTAGCTTTGATATTTACAGTTTTAAACAACACTACAAGAGTTATGACACATACGTCTATTAGGTTCATTTTACAGAGGAATTATTGTGTAATGTAATGAAAAATTATATATAAAAAAAAAAGTTGAGTTTGTGCTAAAAAAAATTATATCAAGCTTTGCCACAAAAAAACTGCTTTAAAGATAACTTATTAGAGCAAACAGTAAAGTAGTAAAACACCGCTCAAAAAGGCCCTGCACTTCTAAGGGTTAAGCTTTGGGAAAGAAAGAACCTATTAAAAATCAGAATGATATTCATATATTTTAAAAATGTTTGACACTATGGCATTCAAATATATTTATATATCTTTAATGGAGGCTTGAAATTGTGTTTGTGGGCGTTCAGTGTGACATTATAAAAAGCATTAGCATACATTAGCATAATCCGGACTAGCAGGCACCAGTAGTCATCAGACTGTTTTGTATTAGTTCACACATCTGAGGGATCTAGCTGATATTTTAAAATGCTTTTATTTGATTTGCATGCTGTGGATGGACAGAAAGTGATTGTTTCCCATCTCTTGAAGAAGTGACGTGGGAGTTCTGAGTTTGTTTTTCTGGCACACGAACCATCTGATATTCTGGCAACTTTTAGACCACCCTCTTTCCACGGAAGAGTCTGGTTCCGGGAAAAACTGAAGTTATTTCTGACCTCAGGTGATGGTGATGGTGGAAAAATGGTCGTGTACATTGTTTATCTACATTAAAAGCTTAGACTTGACTGCAAACTTAACTTAGTTCAAATCATTTAATACAAACATGAAATAGTACATTTATAAATGTAAACAAAAACATTTAAAGCATTCTTTACTGGAATTCCTCATCACATGACCCTTATTTTCTAATTTAAAGTGTGTTAAAAACCAAATGATGTTTGTTTCCATGGAAATCTTATTTTATATATTATAATTTTTTGCACCAAGGCAAAACAATACAAAACAAGGTTTCAGTATAAAGCTCTGGTCTGGTTCCCCTGGATGTTCAATGGAGGCCACGCGCAGCTCAGCCAAGTCCATTTGAGATCAGTCTGAAGGAAACACAGAAGGAAAGGGGAAATCTCAATTGTTTTGAAGGAGTCGTGTCTAAAATTAGAGGTCAGGAGCCTCCATGTTTATCCTCTGTCCAAAAGCCTTTGTCTCCAGCAGGACAAAAGCTTGCTCAAACTCTATTTATAAAGAAAAACAAACAATCAAGCAGAGGGCAACATGATGATGCTTATGAGGAAGAGAAGGTTGGAAAATAGGTTTTTGTCCCCCTGCTGGCTTTGAAAGAAAGTCAGATAAAAAAAATGAATATAATTAGTTTGAATTATGTTCTAACTTGATTTACATCCACATTTAATGTATGTAAAGTTTCCTTTTTGAAATTGAACAATGTAACAAAGAGTGCAAGTCGTCGTATTCGTTTGGGGGCAGCCCTGAGCTGGGCGGGGTGTGGTGCCCATGCAGCTGCAGTACCTGTTCCTCAGCTCAAACACTCACAGCTGAGCAAACACTAGCCTCATGTCATCCGCAGCACACTCGCTCATGAGCTCCTGAACCCGTACTCACCGATTGCTCTTTGTTCCCACAGACAACGATGGTTTGAACTTCAGACCAGAGGCTGTTTTTGTTCTGCTTACAGATCAAACTCAACCTCAATGAGTTTATTTGACTTTCCACTCTTACCTCCAATAAATGACCTGCTGACGTGATGCGGTTCAGAAAATTCATTTCTGTCGTCAGTGCATTCATAGTAAACTCTGTCATCATTCAATAAACACTTGTAGTTCTGTTTGTTTGTGCCTCACAAACTCGAGAAGACGTTAAATGCCATCTGCATCAAGTTGCTACTGAACAGGGAATTAAACAAGAAAACCACATGAACAGTGTACTGAACAACTACTGAACACACTGATCTTAGAGAACCGGAACCTTACTTCTAGGACTGAAACAAATAATCGATTTGATACTTGAAAAAACACAATTACTGATTCAAATTGTAGTAATTGATGCTTCACTTAAAAGAAACATCACTTCCTGTATAAACGATGACTGGGTAGCTCTCCGATTGGTAAACTTTGTACATTTTTTTAACAATTTTTTTTGAACAATTGATGGAACAAAAGGAAGGACAAGAAATGGAAAGAAGAAAGAGAGCCAGATTATGAGATCTAATGTGATTCATGTGACAGATTGTCACCGGCAGACATTCATCCTGCCCCAGTAGTGACGGACCATACATACATCTCCGCAACTTACTCTTGCTAACCGTTTTTTATAAGTCTCATGTGACAAACCAAAGGAAAGACACAGCTAGTTCAGAGGATGTGAAAATCCTCTTATTTCTCTTTAATTTCTTAACATGGCCGTGAGGATTAAAAAGAAATTCCAGGGTGTACAGCTAGCAAATATCTGTTCTACCTACCATCGGGTCATGTTGTGAAAGAAATGTTGATGAAGTCAAAAATCATCAATATACACTAGGGCTGTAATAATATATCGTGGCACAATATATCGCGATACAAAGTTGTCACAATACGTATCTGGGAGTTACTGGGAGATACAGTCTAGGAGCTGAAGAAGTACCGTATTTTTCGCCGCATAAGACACACTTTTTCTTCCCCAAAACTGAGGGGGAAAAGTTGGTGCGTCTTATACGGCGACTGCAGAGCGCCGCGGAGCGGAGGGCAGTCACGGCCGTAGGAGAGGCGTAAGAGAGGCCGCGGCTTCGGCCTAGCTCCAGACCCGTCGGCCATATTTGTACACCGGGCGGTGCGCGCTGACGTCATCGCCCATCTCGTCGATCCTACCATAGCGCGTAGGACTCCGTGAAGGAGGACATTGTTATAAAATCATTTAAGAAGTGTGGAATTAGGAATGCCTTGGATGGAACAGAAGACACATCTTATTTGACACCAGTGAGGAAGAAAGTGATGACAATGACTGCGTGGATCTGTCCTTCCTCATTTCTGATAGCAGTGACAAAGAGGAATTATTTTGGGGTTCGAATTAAAAACATTACAGCCTTTTTTTGTTACTTTTACTGTTTACAGTTTACTGACCGTTCATGTTACATGTTTGGCATATAATTGTTCTTAAACTGCTGTTAACTTTTACACAGTTGATGTAAAATATTTTACTACAATATTTGGTTCAGAATTTTTTTTCTAGATCTTCCTCATTTAAAATTGGTGCGTCTTATACGGCGAAAAATATGGTAGTTGCTTTTCTGGAGTGAATGTGATTCTAGTCACTTCTGAAACTTCTTTACCTTGTCTTGTTTTATGTAATATTTACTAGAAGGCAATTAGCAACTCACATTTTTATTATTAAAGATTTTAACATTAGCCTTACAAAATGACTAACTGCAAACATCAACACTGCCCTCTTGTGGATGGATGGTATCAATTACTCTCATACAAATCAAACTAGACCCTAGCCTTCTTCATTTTGTGGTCTCAAAACTTTTCAAATATTTGAAAAGTTTCATTTCAATAATTGGTTTAAATAGTGTAAAATATTGTGATGCATATCGTATCGTAGACATAATATCAAGGTATGTATCGTATCGTGAGCAGAGTGTACCGTTATATATATATAAAAGAGTTAATTTGGGTTGTTATTGGTCCCTATCTATGATAAGATAAATCATTAATCAGGCAACGGCTACTTTGCTTATTATTACAGAAAAAGCTTTTGGGGACTCATTTCTGCTGTTATTGCTAGGAACCATACTGCGCCATAATAAATCAATGACCTTTGGTTATGAAATATTAATGTTTTATTTATTTTATAACATTATGCAACCCTAAACGAAGTTTTATATAACGAAAATGTAATTATCATGGAAACCCTTTGATCATTTTATACTGAAATGCTACTGTACTAATCAGATTCAATACTATCTGCTGAGGTACAGGTGCAGTGCTTCTTTTTGTAGTTAACAAAGTAACAAACTGTGTTGTTTGTTGGCTGTTGTGGTGTTTATTTTTGCTGTCTCAAAGTCTGTTTGTAAAAGTTTGTTTTGTGTTGTTGACTTTCTGGGAGAGCTCTGTTTTTCTGTGCTGTGAATGCAAATCTAAGTTGTATACACTTCCAACAGATGAGGACTCATTATAGTAAAAGAATACTTCGTTAGCAACAAATCCCAGTGCTTTCAAGTGCTTTGAGACAGATAACAGGCCATGCTTATCTGGAGTGAGCTAGCTGTGGGAGCTGTGAGCCGAGTGGGTCATGCAGACCTTCTATAACCCGCCCTGGCTCTGCTCCAAATCTCATTTGCCAGCTGAGAGAGCGGCATGAACGCATAGGAGAGGTACATTTAAGAGATTGCATTATAATGCATCATCACTGCACTCCCTCACCTTGTAAGGAACACACTTCACACACTGAAGGCAATGGGCAGACACAGTTTTATGTATTTTGGTCTCCATTTCTTTGTTTATCTAATGTTATACTGAACAATATTGCCATAGGAGTAACTTAAATATAACAGTTTGAGGTCCAGAAAATCATTTTCTAGCTTTCAAACTAAACGTGCCGTAAGAATGTAACCTTACTTTGAAGCACGACTTCATTTGACTAGAGTGAAGCACCTCTGCTGGCTTCAGGTTTTTCAGATGAACGCTCTCTTAGATCCAAAACGTCTGCCATTGTGATGTGCTTGAGATGCTTGGGTGGAGCTTCACAAACAGACCAAAAACCACAAACTAGGATCTGCCACGGATGTGCTCAGACAACAACACAAGCCCATCACTAACCCACCCAGCCCAGCCCAGTTCAACCGACATTGAAAATCCCAGCTGTGGTGTTTCGAGAAAACCCTCCTCTATTGTAGGGTTGTAATGTGTTGTGGTGCTACAGCGAGTGTTCTGATCATTTTTGATTAATGGTGAACATTTATTGGGTGGTTCCTAATTCTATTTGTATGGTAAAGAAATACAGTATGTATTTCCGTGGAAAATCAAAAGGTTAATATTGATCCCACCTTACAAGAGATATCTTTGGAACTTACTGCAGTACACTTGCATGGAGCACAATCCACAACTGTACAGTTTTATAAATCTGCATTTGAAACGTCTTAGATTTTCCTGCTGACGTGCATACTATATTTTATTCTGATTAAATCTACTGGTGGAAAAAAGTAGGAGGCAAAAATGTCAAATTGTATGCTGGGATGATTTTGTTTAGCTCAAAATTCACTTCAGTAAATAATTGTTTACGAAACAAAAACTTATGAGTTGCTCACATGCCGTCAAAAGCAGTTATAGTTATCACAGAAAGTATACATGCTCTTCTCATTAGTTTCAGAATGAAAAGTATTTTTCAAAATTTAAAGTCAACATTTTGAATTAGTGATCGTTGCATGTTTGTTAGTCATAGTGAATAAGAAAAATAATTGCCTTTTCATATTAAAAAAATATAGGTTTCTCTAAATGGTAGACATGGTTAAGATCTGAATCTTCATGAATGCTCTACTTCAAGCTCCATCAGCCACTCTTAAATATGAATATATAACATACACTCACCAATCACTTTATTAGGTACACATTGCTAGTACAGGATTGGATCCCATTTTGCCATTAAAACTGCCTTAATCCTTCATGGCATAGAACAAGGTACTGGAAGCATTCCTCTGAGAGTTGGGTTTAAATTGACATTAGAGTATCATGCAGTTGCTGCAGATTTTTCGGCTCCAACATCCATGATGGGAATCTTTCGTTCCACCACATCCCAAAGGTGGTCTACTGGATTGAGATCTGGTGACTGTGGAGGCCATTTGAGTACAGTGAACTCATTGTCATGTTCAAGAAAACAGTCTGAGATGATTCGCGCTTTATGACATGATGTGTAATTCTCAGGTAGGCTATGGTATTGACATGATGCTCAATCAGTACTAAAGGGCCTAAAGTGTACCAAGAAAATATGTGTGCCCCACACCATTACACAACCACCACCACCACCACCAGCCACAACCATTGATATACAAGGCAGGAGGGATCCATGCTTTCATGTTGTTGATGCCAGTTCTGACCCTACCATCTGAATGTTGCAGGACTCATCATACCAGGGATCATTTTTCAATCTTCTATTATCCAATTTTACAGAGCCTGAGTGAGTTGTTGACTCTGTATCCTGTACTTAGCTGACAGGAGTGGCACCCGTGTGGCATTGTGCTGCTGCATCCAATCCGCCTCAAGTTCGATGAGTTGTGTTGTCAGAGTTGCTCTTCTACATATGTCAATTGTTGACCATTCTCTGATGTCATTCCAGGGCAACCTTTTAACACAGTTTTATTTCCTGGTGTCAACACCATTTTTAATGAAACAAACCCATTTTAACACCCGCTATTGTTCCATCTGTTTTTACAAATGAAGCACTTTTTGGTCTCTCTGTTCATGATCCCTTTAAAGCCTAACGTTGGTGTGAGAGGTGCCCAGAGCATGCTTTAGAAAAGCACTGTCTGAGATATCTTTTCAGTGTTTCCTGCTGGACAGTGAGGCTGTGCCATCTGCAATCTGCTAACTCTGTCCTTGGTGTTTGTGAGAATGTGTCCTGATGGAAAGTCAAAGCGCCTGTTGGATCCTGTGTCAGCAGAGCCCGAGAGTGAGAGATGGGAAGGAAATAAATCGGCCAGAGAAGCTGTTTCCATCTTCCGGGGGTTTTTCCTTGCCGAAAATAAGTAGCTTAATTGGACATTGCAAACATTTTAAAGCTTACATTTTTATAATTATGGTAATCTTGGTTATTTTTAAATATAAGCATTTAGCAGATGCTTTTGTCCAAAGCAGCTTATGGACTGGGAGGAGAAAAATACACATTTGAAGAGTTTGGTTCCAAAACGTGATAAACGCCATTTTTTAAAACAACGAAGTGTATTGTGTTCGTGTATGAAAAGCCCATAATCAATTTTCCAAAAGCACAATACTTCCCGTGTAATGGAGTCCTGGTTTGTCTGTTTTTTTCTCCAAACATCTAATTTCTACGTGTGGGTTCTGACACTGTTTAACCGATCTATTCTGGAACCAGCCACTGTATTCAATATCAACGTTGTTTGCTATTGTATTTGAACATTTAAAAAGAAATTAAGATTTATATTGATTATATGGATTTGTAAATTTTGCATTTTGTAAAAGACCAGGGCCATGGAGGTATCGCATTTGGGGGGGTGGGGGGGGTTATTTTAAAATAAGTTTTAAAAATTAAAATCAGGATTTGAAATGTGTATGTTTGTATGCTTTTGAAGTGCTTCATGAAAGTTTGGAAAAGAAAATGTATATTTTCCTCAAACCTCTTTTGCGCTAAAGAAACCACATTTTTACTCAAATTCACTTTTGGAATTCTTCATTTGTAACTCAGGGTCATTTCATCCTAAGAAGTGCAAATTGAGACTAGAAGAGAGTTCCACCAACCAGGGACAGGGAAGGAGAACGGTCTGATCAGACATTTACAGCCGCTCCGAGTTGGAGACACTGATGGGATTCATTTTCTGATCAAAGGTTTCTGGTGGGGATGTAGGACTATAAGAAGGTGTGAATGCAAGTAGAGGCTGGTGGTATTACAGTAATCTAGTCTAAAATGACCAGAGCCTGAACTAGAAGTTAGGAGATCTTTCTGATGTTGAACAAATTAAACCTGTGAGATCGAACTGTTTTAGCATTGTGCCTTTGAATTTTAGTTAATTATAAATCACTGCAAAGTTCCGGACTGAGGCAGAGGAGGTGTTTGTTGAGGATTCTAGTTGTATGGTGAAGTCATGCTGGGCATGCAGTGGGATTGGCATAGATGACCAGCAGTTATGGCTTTTCCATGCTGAGTTGTAGGTGATCAGCCCTCATCCATGTCGAGATGTCATTTACACAGTGTGTTATGGGTAACTGTTGAGTCAAAACAGATGGAGTTGAGTGTCATCAGTATAGGAAAGATTAGCGTAGCTATGTTTGTGAGAGAATCATATATTTACCTTAATTGTTATTGTGTAAAGTTTATGTACAGAGGTCTCTTTACATGAAGAGAAGAGAAGAGAAGAGAAGAGAAGAGAAGAGAAGAGAAGAGAAGAGAAGAGAAGAGAAGAGAAGAGAAGAGAAGAGAAGAGAAGAGAAGAGAAGAGAAGAGAAGAGAACCCCTCCAGCCAACTCTTGGTGCCTCCATTACTGAGAACAGAGCAGTCTCTGTTGAATGTCTGCTCTTAAATGCAGATTGATTCTTATTGAAAAAATTTTGCAGTGACTAGCAGACAGAAACACCTGTGATTTGTTGCATTATGGTTTTGGAGTAGAGGGGATTTAAGATTTAACAATGCCTCTCTTAAATGAACCACAACAGCCAAGATATAGAGATATTATTATACCACAGCGTTTTAGGCTAATCAATAGTAGAATGAGGAGTGATGTTGTTAACAATGTCAGACAAAGAGGCTTGACAGATAGTACACAGAGACCAAGCTGGGTCTATTGAACAATCTTGCAAAACATGAAGATTCTGTATAAATGCTGTGCCTGCAAATAGATCCCTGTTCAATCCTGACTTTGCAGAACCCTGCTGTGCTGGAATACATCATCATCTTGAAGATCTTCTGACCATACTCATCATTTTTCAATAGGGCCTTCCCAAACTCTTCTGAAAGAGTCGGTATTGAGGGATGAGTTGATGTGATGGTGTGTGAGGCTTTGCCCATGCCCAAAAAAATCACATCCACACCTAAATGCAAAAACTCCTCATGGAAAGCTTTAAAGACTATACCAAAACAACAAGTGGCAGTCGATTACAACGCTGATCAGTGACAGTTATGCCAAATGCAGGGCATGACGACAAATGATAAACCCCCCTCAAACACCCCAGACAACCATGTTTTTGTCCACATAACAACGCTTTCTTAGCATTTTCAAAATGACAGACGTTTACCATCTTTTTGTAAATTATGCAGTTACATGAAAGCTATGCAGCATCTTAATGTGGATGAACACTGTTACCGCGCCGGAAATCCCAGTTTCCAAAACAACCCCATATGTGTGGACAGAGCCTGTAATGGGCTGTGGAAGGTTCAGGGGCAAACAATCTGGAGGACGGGTAACTAGATTGGTTATAGGTTACACCTTTGTTAACTACATATATGCCTGCTAAAAAGTGGCTGTTTATAAAATTATTTTTATTTGATTTAGGGATTGTAAGTAACTTTTTCTTCAAAGTGACTTTAATGCTTAAAACATACCGTTTCCCCATTTAGATGGAACCGATTGGAACCCTCTTTATGTGGGTGGTCTCATCTAGGGCTACAGAGTGCATTGTTCTCAATGTTAGATATTCCAACATTCAAAAATAGGTCAAAGCATTTAGTTCTTTCGTGTATATCGTCCAAGATTCTTGCATTAGAACGTCTTAATTTTCTGTTCTTTTATTCGTATTTAGTTTTGATTATGTGGAAAATCCCCAACATATCCTTCCCCATTACAGCTATTAGGTTATTTAATGAAGTGTAGTGATGTCATGAAATGTGTCATAAAGATCCAACACGGCACAGTTGATTTTCTTTTTCCTGATTTCAAGAAGCCCCAGACTTAACATCCTGGAAGCCCACATCCCTTACCAAAGTCAATAGATATAATGTTTGCGATTCTAAAATGTACTGCACCACAGTGTTTTTCTGCTACCTGTTTTAACAGATCAATAACCATTCAAATGAGGGGGATTCCCAGCAGCTACACCTGAAGTGTTTGCACACCAGTGGGAATCCTTGCGCTTGTGTTTGCTGAGGAAGTGTTTCGTGCGTGTGTCTCACGTCAATTTTATGGAAGTCAAACAGGAGATGCTCACAGGTGTTTGTGGATCACTGCAGTTGTGATAACGTGTTCTTGTAGTGTATATATCTGTTTGTTTCCCCTCGTAGTTGTGTCTGAGCAGGAAGCAGTGTGGGAGAAGCACCTGTCTCAAATAAAACAAACACAGAGAGAGAGAGGGAGACTCTGAGACTCGTAAACACACTCAGTCTTGAGAACAATCTTGGTTTTGATCAGAGTAAACAAAGCACAAGCTCCAACTGTAGACACTGTCTCTGGTTCTTTGAAGTTTTGTATATTTCAAAAAGGATCATTATAATAAGGAGTTAAATTGTAAACTGTACTGTGTTATGCATGTTCTGTATTTGCTAAGAAAAAAGTTTTTTTTTGTGTTTTGTTTTGTTTATTTTGTTTTGTTTCCCTTTTAGTTTTAGTATAGTTTTTTTTGCCTTACTCGTTGATTTTGCTTTGTTTATTTTTTATTCATTTTGTTTTGCTATATGCATTTTTTAAAATGACCATCTTTTTTAAATGTTCAAGGGCAAAGAACCTAGAGGACTGGTAGTTAGGTTGGCGATAGGTATCACCTTTGTCATCTACATCAAGGCCTGGAAATTCTGTAATTATTAAGTGGCTGATTACATATTTCTTTTTCTCTAATGTAAGGAATGGTTAATTTAGGGAATGTAATTTTTTTTTTTTTTTGCTGTTTTAGTTATTGCTTTTTGCTTTTTTCATTTTGCTTAATTCTGATGTTTAGTTTTTTTTATTGCTTTTGTTTATTTCGCTGTGCTTTATTTTGCTTTCTGTTCATTGCTTTTTTGCTTCATTTTGCTATGCTTGTTTATTTTTCTTGCTTTTTTTATTTAGATTTTTGTTTTTGTTAATTTGCCTTTTCCCATTTTCTGTTCTGAAATTGTCTTTGCATTTTTATTGTTTAAGATCGAGATACTGTGGGGTTTCTATAAAGTTTCGCATCTTTAATGTTGTGTCAATTTTAATGCTGAACATCTCAAAAAGGTTGGTGTCATTCAGAAAAATATAAAGACCATACATATGTGACAAAAAACCTTTCAGATAAGTTTCATATGATGTCTAAATTTGTAAGGATTCAAAGTGTCAAGTGGAATTAAAAGGATTAAACATGTTTTTAAGCTACTTCAGTCTTTATTGTTGACATTCATCCTTATGTCATCTTTAAAGTTTGTCCAGACCTTTGTTTAGTTATTTCATATTTAAAATTAGGAACAACTGTTGTGTTATTGAACTTCTTGTATTGGCAAAACACTTTTTAATTTTTCATTCTTTGTTGCTCTTGGCAGGCATGGAAGAAGCGCTGGTTCATTCTGCGCAGTGGGCGCATGAGTGGGGACCCCGATGTCCTGGAGTACTACAAGAGTGACCATGCGAAAAAACCCATTCGAATCATCGACCTGCACTGCTGCGAACAGGTGGATGCTGGCCTCACTTTCAAGCGCAAGGAGTTTCAGGACAGCTTTGTCTTTGACATTAAGACAGCTGAGAGGACTTTCTACCTGGTGGCCGAAACTGAGGAAGAGATGAACCGCTGGGTACGCTCCATCTGCCAGCTCTGTGGATTCAACCAGTCAGACGACAACAATGGTGAGAGATCCCTGAGTAACATCACTTAAAAAGTGTTTCTTTACAGCTCTGTGAAAAGCGTATCCACACACTCTGCATCCAATAACCTCTGCTTTACTTTCTTATGACGTTGAGATACAAAGATACACCAAATAATCGAATAGTCTTGCTTTTGTTTAGATACATAATCAGAATCTTTCTTTCTAAAGGTCTGTTTACATGAAAAACAAATCATGTAATCAGTCAAATGTGCAAGAAACATCGGCTGATTCCAACAGATGGATACCATTTTCTTGTAATGCCGTTTAAAACATGTTTAAAAGTTGTATGTTGTGTGTTGTATGTTGAAGTGAAGTACTTGAGACCTAACTGGATCTGTTTAAGGAAAATTAGTTCGCAGATACAAACATCCTTCGATGCCACACATCAAAATGCTGTCCTGATGCTAATGTGTGCATGATTGGCCATAAATAACAATCTAATTTTGTGCTGTATTTTTGTCTGAGCTGTGAATATAGTCAGGAGTAACCCGAGAGCATTTCGTCCTGCTTTCCATTGCACCTCCAAACACCTTTTTTCTCTGTCATTTGAGAAAGTTGAGCTGGGCCAACCCTGCCAAATGGAGGCAGAGTCTGAAAGGTTTATTGATTTTTCTTTTTTCTCTCTCTTTTATTCAGTTCTCCAATAGGCATCATGATTGCAGGCTCCCTGCTCGTGTTTATTCTTGAGACTGTACAATGTTGGATGTTGAGGCCTTTGTGATTAGGGTGTTTTTTTTTTTTACTCCTATTTTTCTAGGGTTGCAAGTCGATTTTGATTTATTGATTGTTAAAACAACAAACATGATATATCGATGATAGCATGTGCACTACAATAACAATGCATAACCCAAGTCAACTGAGTTTCTATTCTGCTATTGATGACGGATGCTACGTATTAGCGACAGGTGCTTCACTGTTATAGGGGATATCAGATCTAATCGTCGTGTAAGATTTCTCAAAGATATCGTAACTTTTAAAAAAAAATAGCTTTTCCACTGCATTTTGTTTTTGGTCTAAATTATAATGCGCTACTGATAATGCCAACATCACCAGTCACAAAAGTTGTTTTAGCCTTTGTCAAATCACTTCGGAAACATTACTTGTATGGTTACACGAAGTGGAAAGATCTATAGATTAATGCTGCTAACAGCGATCAAAAGGCGCCATCATCCCTTGGGCAATTTGTTGCACTATACATTATGAACAATCATAAATTAGATTGTGTTTTAAAGCAAGAACTGCTACGATTTCTTAAAAAAACATGGCAAATTAAAAATGAAAACCAAACAATTAGTTGTCAATCAATTATAACTGCCACAATAGTTTGCCATATAGATGAGTTCAGACATAGACTCTTGACTTACTTGACAAATTTAAGTTATAACAACTACTTGCTACTTTCAAACACCACCAAGCATGAACCGTTCAACAAAGAAAAAAAAAAAGCTTCGCAATCTCACATCTCAGAGGCCTTTCGATGAGACTGCCAGAGTGATCACATAAAATCTCGAAGAGGAGGAGTTAAAGTCTTCTACTTTAACAAACTCCTCGTAGAGATTTTGTGTGATCTGGAAACTGTACTACTTCTTCAAGCAAATGTAAAAATGTTAATCTCTTACAAAAGGTTTTTCAACTTCGAAACATTTCCTTCAAACGCAGTATGAAATAGCAGTATTGTGAAAACTGCAGAAAATGGGATATTCTATGTTGCAACTAGGTGGCGCTACTCGCGTTGTAGGCTGCTCTATAGATTTCTTCAGACATGGACTCTTAACACGCATAGCAAGTTTGAACCCGATCAGACAGTGCATTAGCAACTTCCTGTCTATGTAAATGTCCTGTAAACCTGTTATTTGAGACTTTCAAGGGCCTCGTATTTGAGACTTTCGTACATTGTTTAACGAAGTCAAAAACGCTTCGCAAGTTAACATCCCATATGCCTTAAGACAAGCCTGATGGGATTAGGAGATGAACATATCAAGTCATTCACCCAGGAAAAACTGTTGGACCACAGGCTGAAATGCGCTATAGAGCCATTTTGCCACACCACCTTTGAACCCCAAAAGTGGGTAAATATTCATGTAGTTTTTTCCAGTTCACATATGTGAAAAATTCAGTAAGTTTGCTTTCGAGCATGTTTAGACCGTCATTAATGCATCAAAAGCTGTGAAACAATAATACTCTGAATGATTACAGTAGGGTTCTAAGCGCCTTTGGTGCTCGAGCCCTCAATATTACACGTATAAACTATTTGTTGTGTGAGTTTGGAGGTGGGGTTTGTCCAGAGTGACATCACTCTGAATGGCTACATGATGAGTGATGATTGCATTTAAAACAGCAAAAAGCACAGGGTGAATTTAGTCAGGTGGTTGTGTAAACCAGATTCCATCTGACGTCCATAATAAAGTGTTTTAGAAACCAAATGCTATCGTTGTGTTTCTTTACATTTGTGCGGATGTTTTGTGGACTTGTGGTATATTAGCTCTCATTGTGTTTTAGCTCTTGGCATTTGGTTTGCGGCTGGCTTTGTGGTAACACAGACCAGTTTCTCCCACTGAGGTGTGTTTGGTGGTGACTTCGGTAAAAAAAATAAATTGTGTGGTTTTAGCAGAAACATTATGTGAGTCTACGTCCAGCAACACTGTGCTCACTTCTTATTTCATTTATTTTGTTGGTACACACACCTTTTTTTCATAGATCTTGGAAAAAGACCCTAGGCAGCCAACAGTCTTCCTTGTTCTTATCAAACAAAGGATCTGATGTCTGTTGAACTCCTCTGGCAAAACAGCAAAGGCTGATTTAAAACAGAAGCACGTCTTTATGAGCTGAGACCTTACTCACGCACACAGTGTGTGTACAAACACTCCATGAAAGCCTTACTTTCCCTGAAGTGGAGTGAGCACGAGGAATGATGCGGTATCTCTTCCTGGAGCTTTGAGGAGTGCTCATGTGATGGGAAACGTGGGAGATGAGAAAAAGTGTGTCGGGCACAAACACAGAGTCTGATTCTGTTGCTCTGTGTGATCACTGATTGTTGACGTGTGTATGAAGTGGAGATAATTTCATGTCACATGACTGAAATATCTCAGCCCTGACAAGGAAATCAAATCAAAGGAAAATATGACCTTTTGGTCATGAGAAAATCTTTTTGGTATGTAGGACTCTGGTTTACTCAAAAAGTTTGATCTTAATTTACAGTAAATACTTTCAAAATAATATATGGTGAAGTATGTTAAAATGGTTTATTTTAATAATGATTATGCCCTAACAATAACAAGCGTACACTCATCAGTGGTGGGCAGTGACCAAGTAAATGTAATTAGTTACTGTGCTTAAGTAGATTTTTCAAGTATCTGTACTTTACTCGTGTATTTTAATTTGGAGAGACTTTTTACTTTAACTTCATTAAATTCCAAAGGTAAATATCTTTGCACTCAACTACATTTTGTGAAATCAGTCTTTCCTTTTTATTTTTGAGTTGATAGAGTGAAGCCTCACGCATGAATACAACTCGGGTAACAAAACGTTACAAACAGGAAGACTGAAGATGGCGCTTCTTAAATTATAACATTAGTGTATTTTCACAACCGATTACGTATCTTTTTTTAAATAAAACAATGGTTAATTTAAGTGCCGAATTATTATACATTAAAATTATACAAACCTCCTGTTTTATTTTAAACACAAACAACACTAAAATACAAAAAAAGAAAACATTTTGTTATCGCGTAGGTTTTCAAACAGGTTTCTTAAAAAAAAAATTTCACATGTAAAATTCTTGTATTTTCTGTGTTATAGATCAAACTGTATATTGTTAAATTTACAGCAATAAACTGTATTTTTATATGTTTTTAACTGTTAAATTTAAGGTTGTTCAAATTCTACAGTTATAGCATGTTTTGTAGAATACAGCCTTTTTCTGTAGCATTTATATGGTATTTTTCAGTTAAATCACTGTCCATTTTATGGACAGTGTAATACAGCGATCGCTCTGTTTTGAATTGTTTTGGTTGCTGCTTAGTGGTTTCTACTTAGAGCGAATGCAGTGTTTTTTTAGTCACCCGTGTCTTAAATTATGGAAGAAACTCCTGAAACTAGTTTCTGCTACGGTAATCCGATATGACCAGGTTATATTCACACACAGAAACATTTAGGTAAAATATAGTAAAAGACAAAAATAAAAACCTTGTCAAATGTCAAAAATAAACCTTAAATTGAAAAGGCCTGCTCTGCAATCATTTCATTTGGTTCTAAAGGAAATTTAGATTCAAGCTTTTGAGCTCATGATTATTTAAATAAGTGTCAACTTCATAAGAGTAAAAGTCTTTTCACGTATTGTTTAAAGGGGTCATGACAGTCTTTTATTTTTAACATGTTGTTCACATTTTTTAATTAAATCACTTTCAATAGCTTCATTTTCTAGCCCAGGCTTATTCCAGAAATGTGCTGAGATTTCTATTCTGAAACTTCATAACTACTCAGTTACTCAGCTATTGGTTACTGATTTGCATATTCATGATGTGTATGCAAAGTTTCTGATGCTCACGGTAAATGTGAGGGAGATTATTATGAGCAACTTCAATACTGACCGATCAGCATCTTATTAAAGCAACATTGATGGGTGCTGTAATGGTGTTTGGTGTTTGGAGGAAACGTTAATAAATAAATAAATAGCCGTGATAATTCATAGTTCTTTCGACACTTAAGTACATTTTAAGGCAAAAACTTGTGTACTTTTACTGAAGTGAAATTCTGAAGGGAGCACTTTTACTGGAGTAATATTTTACCTAATGTATCTGTACTTTAACTCAAGTACATGGTTTGTGTACTTTGGCCACCAGTGACACTCATCGGCCACTCTAGTAGTTACACCTGTCCAACTGCTCTTTGAGATAAATTTCTTATTAGCCAATCACATGGCAGCAACACAAAGCATTTAGGCATGTAGACGTGGTCAAGAGATCTGTCGCGGTTCAAACTGAGCATCAGAATGGGGAAGAAAGGTGATTTGAATGGGACATGGTTGTTGGTGCCAGGTGGACTGCTCTGAGTATTTCAGAAACTGCTGATCTACTGGGATTTTCACGCTCAACTTAATAATAAACATAAAACATTTAACATTTTTTCAACTTGGTTTAATAAAATCGATAATACTATTTATTACTGAATTATTATTATTATTATTATTATTATTAGTAGTAGTAGTAGTAGTAGTAGTAGTAGTAGTAGTAATATTAGTAACAACAACAAAAACAACAACATCAACAACTTAATTAAAATGTTTGACCACTTAAAATGAAAATAAAATAAATGCAACAATTTTTTGATCAGTATAATAACTAATTTTTACAATATTGAAAAATGTCATTATTTCAACTTTATTATAATGCAAAGGTTTTTTTATTACAAATATAACATAATGAGATGTGTATTTTGGGATCATTGGGAATTCCCAGGAAGAGCTGTTTGAATGTTTAGTTTTTTTCCCCCTAAGCATTCAGAGACTGTTGAGGTTAAATCTGTCCTTATGTAGTCAAAACAGTGACTGAGCGCAGATGTCTGAAATGAGTTTTATCTGTCTGGCTCCAGCTCTCCGCTTCTACTTCTTCTTATTATTTCTGTTCTGTGGAAGTGTTTACTCATGAGCTTGAGAGAGTAACATTGAGAAAGACTCCTCCCTGAGCCATCACAAACTATTTATCTCTCATTCTTCATCTGTGTCAGTGATGGGGAGATCAGGGTGAGATGTGCCAGCCTTTTCGTCACCTTTGAAACATCTAATGTGTTACACTGTACTGTATATACAACAGTTGTCAATGGTTTCTGAACCATAGGCCATCTAAAACTATGGTGACCATGACATTGTGAATAGTGAAGATAAAAGTGGGTGTGGCTACAGCTGAAAATGATCAAACGAGTCTTTTAAAATGTCATCCTTCATGGACACAAATACCAATATTGGTAAAAACCAATTGGTAGGCTTTACATTTTTATATTCAGTGTATATGGAAACTCCTCAGTTTTGAGAAAAGAGAGACTCATGAACGACGAGATAGGGCTGGGGATGGTTCGATTCACTCTTTAAAATGGACGGATAAGATTGCAGGGTGTGACTTACCAATGTTTTAAAATTCTGAAAATAAATGAAAAAAAAATGTATTACAAAAAATAAAGCTTTTAGCTATTTAGCTTAATAATATTAATCTATAAACTCTAGACATTAACATCAGTGATGGGAAGTTTGGATCATTTAAGTTATTTTGTAGTGTCCTTTCAATCTTATGCTCCGTAATTGTAACCAATGCAGTATGAGCTGGAATCTGAAAAGAATAGTTATTTTTTTCGAGTCCTTTCATTATTTTGTCATTAATGAGGAATAGGCTACATTCAAAATGTACTTGGATGTTGCGAATGTGCCATTGAACGAATCCCTCTCTGACACGATTCCCTCCTCTGGATTCACAACAAAAAAGCATTCCAAATGAACGAATCACTCTAAATGAACGAATCGATCAAGAGCGACACGTAGCTAATTAACAATAGACTTGTGTATTGTGTTTGTTTATATGTTTACATTTTGAAACCTACTAGGAGCAGTGCATTTGCTGGTCCTTCGGAACTTTTTGGCAGATGAATACACCTTCGTAGGAATGTCTCGATTCTAGGCGTATATTTCCAGCCCTATCTTAGCCTAAGTGCTAATAATTTAAATGATGAGTGTATATTTCATTACTCGATTCCTGATTTTGTTCTTTATGATATATTTAGTTGTTTCTTATGAAATTATTTTGATTAAATAAAAGCCTAATTTCATTATCATTTTGTCAGTGCTATCGTGAGGATTAACATGTTACAAAAACACTCAGTGACAAATGGTTTTGTCAGAATCTGCTATGAACTCATTTATATAAGATAATGTAACCTGAAGCCTGTAGAATGTGTCTGTGAGGGGGTCAATGGTTTTCAGTCGGTGTAAACACAGCAGAAGTCTCTGGCAGTGTGTTTTTATACAGTGTGCGCAGCAGTGGGGGAGGGTCCTGCAGAGGCCTGGTATCGATGATCTGATCTGTCTGTCTGGCAGAGTTTGGCTGGGGTGCGTTATGGGTACAGGGCGAGCTGCTCCTGGGACAAACACCAAGGTTAGACAAGGGCAAGCCATACCAGTGCAGCATGAGGGCGGCCCCTCCCAGCCGCATACAGACAGAATGTCCTTCAGTGGTATTGATCTGAATTGGAACAGCGAGGCGCTGTACTGCTCGACTGTGGGGTCGGATTGCTGATGGCGCTCGGTGTTGGCTATCCCTGAGTCCAAAACAGCACATCAGCTTTGCCAGCCTTTCACAGGGCATTTAAGGTTTTTTAATGTAGCTTCAATGCATAGGCTAACTTAACCTAATAAAAGTTAAATTGAAACAGAATCTTGAGAAATAATCATTTGTTCAAATCTAAAACTTAAACCACAGTTTGCACATAAATGTGGTGAGAACTGCTCATTACTTTTCAAAGGGAGTTACCTGGCATGAACGACTTCTCTCTAAATGTTTGGTTAAGGAGCAATGAGCGATATAATGTAATTAAAAACAATAACATTTGTGAAACCAAAGAATAATCATTTAGCATTTAAAAATACATTCATTTTAAATGGTTGTTTTATTAGTAAGCACATATTTACATCTGCAAAGAAAAACCTTTGAGTGCAGATGTGCACCCTCCTTACTCCCCATGCTGGCCTGCTCTCATATTGCACTTTATGTTCCGAACGCCTGTATATACTGCTAGTGATTAATTTGGAATAGTTAACGTTTCCCCAAACTAACAGAAAAAATGTAGGAATAAAAAAACTAGGGGGTTACTTAAAGGATAGACTATACTGATTAGTAATACTGTAAAGTTTCATTTTGTGTTTGAGTTGCTTTTTTGTGGTCAGTAAACTATAATAAAGCCAAATATAATATTTCAAGCCAGCAGATCATTTGGGTGACATTGATGGTTTATGGCAGGTATGTCGTTTATATCAGAAAATCTGTGTTACAATAAACAAATTTCAAAAATCAAAATAAACAATTTAAATCATTTACATTTTACATTACATATTTTAATTGTGAATAATTAAAATATGAATGAGTTAATTAGTTTACATTTTCAATAATGAAATCCTTTGTGATGATACTGCTTTTTTATCTAGACTGTGTGTTTATTTTGATAAGATGCATATTTTTCTGAGCATGATTAAATTAATGAAGACACAGAACACATTAGTGCTAGTGACTTTTATTATAGCGCTTGCTGATGATGTCATTGTCAAATGCCCATAGCTCTCAAACCAGTTTGTGGTGGAATGAATCATTCTTTTGCTTAGGGGGTGAATTGTATGATTCAGATTAGTTTTGTAATGTGTTGATGCATGTCTGTGTAGTAATTCATGGAATGTGTTTTCTATGAAAAGGGAAATCATTTGTTTTCTGCGCTCTAGGTTTAGTCCAATTAATTTTAGCGGGACACTTCATATAAAGGGACTTCAGTAGCTGGTTCATCAAATCAGGTACACAGTCTGAGAGGGAACGAGGGAGCAGGAAACAAATCAGAATGGAAAGAGAGTTCAACCTGTTGAATGAGACTGATGAAAGTGCTTTCACTCCTGTTTGTTTAATTTGGTCCAGACCTAGAGAAACAATCATCTGCAGATGTAGGCGTCATTCACACCACACTGATCGATCTGGTCCACACTAGTTGAAAATACAGCCATGTGACATCATACAAGCTACTTATTGGTCACATGCGTCATCGTATGTGTTTCCTCGACTGTTTTCCGATTGGTTAGAATGAATGTGTACACGGAAGTAAATAACGGAGGACAGAACACCAGAAGACTGGGACAACTGCTTGTTTTGACCATTGTCATCTTGTACTAAAACCTGCCCAAACGAGCTGTGGAAAGCAAACTCTAGTTCGATTGAATCGAGCTAAACAAGTCAAAGTTTTTAAGATGAATCTTGGGACGTATATGGGCCTTCTCGATCAGTGGTCCGAGATCATTTAAAGATCATTCAGACTCAGATAATAAGTAAGAATGAAATTTGGTAAGAAATTTACAGGCAGTTGGCTACTTTACAAAAACCTCTAAAAAGATCACTTTTGCTTATGTCGTACTTTAAACCTAGAGATTAAATCTGTTCATCTCCAAACTCCATCAGTCTTATCTTAAGGCAGGGGTGTCAAACTCAGTTCCTGGAGGGCCACAGCCCTGCACAGTTTAGCTCCAACCTCAACTAAACCCACCTGATGCCTAATGTTTGTAAGCTTCAGGTCTGGGTCTCTCTGAGCAGGCTTGGAAGTAGACTCAGCATTGCTCCGGCCCTCCATGAACGGATCCCGACACCCCTGTCTTAAGGCATTTGTGATGTTAAATTGCAAAGCTTTTTTGACTCTGTTGAACTATGTGCGCACAGTAGCCGTCGAAAGTTGGAATTTCGCCATAAACAAGAAGTTGTTCATTTCTGATCAATCTCAAATTTACCAGCTCTATGTTAACAGTCCATGTCTGAATATATCTACAATGTTTAATCTCGGTTATAGCGCCACCAGGTTGCCACATGAAATACAACATTTAATTTTGACAATATGTGATTAGAATATTGGCCAAAGCAATTACAGAAAAATATCCAAAGTGCCACCTGGGGGTCATGGCACTTTATTATATGGTTTTCATTATTTAATTTGCCTGTATTGGTTAGTTATTTTGATAATTCATGCTTGAATACATAATCTAAATAGAGATTGGTCATAGTGCATATTGCAACAAACTGAAACCAAAGTAAAAAGAAGACGCTTAAGTGATGACAGTTCTGTGCTCGGGTGTATTTATTGCTTACACAACAAGTGAACCATACACTGACCGACCTCTTCTAGCGGAGCACTCACACTGGTTAAATGACCCATGTTCTGTTTGTCAAACTCACCCTGTGAATGACTCAGGTGGTTGTTGTTAGTATACCATAAGCCTGCTTCATCCCTAAAAAAAAACAAGTGTTTTTAAACCAGTGTGCCATGAGATATTGTCTGGTGTGCCATAGGAAATTATCCAATTTCACGTAATTGGTCTAAATCAACCTGGTGAATAAAAATATGGATGATTACAAAATACTTTTTCCATCATGTTAGTTTGATTCCTACTCAAGACACCAATGAATGTTGCCAATATAGACTACTGCTTTATTTTTTTAACATTTCTCTCAGCCTTGTGATGTATCTTGCTGTAAAAATGTTGAAAAACACTGGACTAAGCAATAATCTGATGAAAACAGTACTTTATCAATCACATGAACACAGCAGCATGTGTTGTACACTTTCATTTATAACACTCACAATAAGACAGGTTGTGTCGTGAGACAAGATGTGATCACAGAAGCTTGGTAAGGGTACATATTTTCAGGGATTTTACCCTTGGTCAATTTTTTTAACACCTGGTGAGATCATGCCTTTAGAAATAGCACCGTAATCACATTTATGTCACTAGTGGATGAAATGAATGTAGTTTTGCTCTCTGCTGCGGTGCACTCGTAGATCTTTATGTAAATCTGTCTTAACTAAGGCGGACCGGATGAGAAGTGAGGGAAAATGAAATTGGAAAGAGCTGAGAGACCATCAATCTCACTGGCAGTTCCATCAGAATCAAAGCCCTTTGCTTTATAGCAAACCACAGTCCTACATACACAGAATTATTCACTGCTAATAAAAGCCGATATTAATTAAAGTATTTTTCAAATGTTTGCTTCTAGTTGTCATGCATTACACAAATTATCAGCACACCTTCTAATCACTCAAATGTCATTATTCTCCAAAAACTCTGAATGTGAAATACTCACTCTCCAGTTTCTGCAGGAGAACGATCTCCCACAAGATGGTCTGACTCTGACTCTTCCCTCAAGCTGTTGCCACAACAGCTCAATGGGGTTCAAAAGATTCAACATCTGTGTAGCCTTGTGTAAAATCAACAAATAGCATTCACCATTTAAAATCAATACGATATAACCAATGCTAGCATTAAATAAGATACAATTGCAATGGGGGTATGTGATTGTGTTAATAAAGTGAACCTGTATTTTTGAAGAGACCAGTCTTGAGTCTGGAAAAGGAGTTAGCCTATATTGGGAAAGTGCATTCCATAGTTGGGGATTAGAGTAGGGGGTTTAATAGAAAAACTATTTACAATCTTGTTGTCTGAGTTGGAACAGGAAGTTACTTCACAACAGGAAGTTAGATGTTTCTTCAATAAGGCAGCACAACTAAACTCTGTCTCTTTTCCTCTGGAGACCCTGAGAGACACACAGCCCCTGAGCTGCATTGTCTCTTCTAGCCTCAATGCAGCATTAGCATCTTCAGTGTTTAAGGTTAAAATAAAGCTCTGTTTTCCACTGGATCTTCTTAAACCTTGCTTCCGGAGTCTTCTGTAATGGATTATGATTAATATTTCAATAACAAGGGACAGTGAGCTATAGGCAGAGGAGGAGGAGGATCTAAGAGAGTATCATTTTGTCTGGTAATGTGAAGGAGGTCAGTGAGGTTCGAGGGAGCCAGGTTATAAATGGTCTTGAATATGAGGAGTAGGAGGATATCTAGCCAAGAGCTTGTGAAGAACAAGGGGTGATGTGGTTCATAGAGGGAGTTTTGGTTATGATCCAGGCAGCAGTGTTGAGGAAGCAGTTAAGTGTGTAATGGTTTCTGACAGAGACAAAACGTAAAGAGAACATAGAGCACATCTAGAAAGGTGTTATGTGGGTTGTGTGCAAGTATGATAGGAGGCGTCTCTAAAGGTTGTGATAAGCACGTACTTTCAGATTTAGGAAGACGCCCACTCAATAGAGAGAGACTTTCAAGTGATGTGAGCTGTGAATTTTTCACATGAGTTTAGCAATGGTCCATGTCTCTAGAGTTTACCACATCTAGTTTTCTGAAATGGATATAGTTACTGCTGTTGTGCATGCATTAAGGTTGTAATACACAACTAAAAGAAAACAAAGGAATTATTTTTGTTGAACTTCTGTTGATATTTTGAGAGTAGAAGCTTGTTCCTCTTTGTTATGTGGTTTAACACAGTGTCGTCAGATTTTTCGAAAGAGTCACAGCGAGAGTCTTCCATCCGTTAAAGGCACTCCAGTCTCAGGTTTTTGCTGTTTAGCTTTTCATCCACAAGCTTAAGTTCAGTCAAACACACTGTGTGTGGCATCGGCTGTCTCCTCATAAACACTTGCCTTTTTTAGTTGTTGGATGTCTGAATAGATGTATCTTAGCTTGGCCTGTTTTTTTTTATTCTTTTCTTGTTGATAAATCTGTTTTGGCAGAAATAAAGACCTTAAATCTTTTGTGACGGATACTTCCCTGCAGTCTGTCCTAATGGACAGCTTTACCACTGTCTAGTGCCCCTGTCAAAGAAAGATTTCTCATAATCCTCCAGGTATGAGAAGCATTTTTTGTGCTGTAAAATCTAATCCTGCAGGTGTGATCATCACTTATGTTTATTTTAGTGTTTTTTTTTATTATTATGGACTTGGTTCAATTAATTGATTTACTTTTTTTTTTTTCTTTTTTAATAAGGATCTAGGTCAATTCCTGTAAATCTGCCATCTGTTCCCTTGTGAAACCTTTAGCAACTGTTTCCTGTTCTCTTCTTGGTATTCTCAACTTAGAAACTTTTAAGAGCAGCTTGTGACAAGAAACATATCTAGAGATGATGTTGTGAAAAAAAAAACATTGTCTATCTCTCTGTGTACAGATTTGATACAAGCTTTACTACTTCAGTTGTTCTCACAGTCATCAGCTGGTTCAATCGGGTGTTACTTGATCGAGTATTTTTTTTTATTTAATTTAAATCTTTGGTTAAAGGTTTATGTCATGGTTAAGTGAAATGGGCAGTGCCCCCCCCCCAATCCAAAAACGTGGTTAAGTTAATTGAATAATCTAAAGTACACTTATGTGTGAGTGAGTGTGTGTGTTGCCCTGCAATGGACTTGCGACCTGCCTGAGACCCCATGACCTGGAAAGGGAACTAGCTGGAAGGAAAGAATTACTAAAATGAATGAATGAATGAATGAATGAATGAATGAATGAATGAATGAATGAATGAATGAATGAATGAACGACAATATTGTGGCTTGTTCAATGACTTGTTCATTGGTTAATCTCAACCAAACCATATCGACACGACTGAAGAACCTCTTGAAAACAAGCTCTTCAGTTTTGTCTGCACACGGTGATTAACGTGCATGAATTGGGAGAGGGGTGCATTGCAGAAGAGAAGCTCACTGGGCCATACCACAATAATTTCTAAAAATCCATTTCCTTTTTTTAACACTGCTATAAAGTACAAAATGTGTTACTGATGAATCTTCCATTATCCATTTACTCCGATATGCCTTTATGGAGTCTGTATATTCAAACATTTGTGTCTTGTACGATTCTTGCCGGTTGTCTTGTTCTTAGAATATTTTTTTCTGTTTTCGGATTCTTAGAGAATGCAAGATTTACTTTGGTTTGGTATTTTTGTTGTATTTTGTGATGAACACATGATTCCTCTGGAAATCCTCTGGACTTCTTGAGAGATTCAACACATATATATGCCAAAACAAAGGTCTAGGATTAGACTGAAAGAGAATTGACTCACCTAAAATGTTTGGCAACTCTCTAAAAAGTCATTGGCTCCAGGGTTTGTTTTTTTAGCTCTGCTAGTAGAATCAGTCACTTGCCTATTTTTTTACATGACTTCCGTAATGATCAATCTGTGCTCCGGGTCATTTTCCGGCCATCATGTGGGTTTGTTTTTGCGGATATCATGCTGTTTTGTTGAAAAGCGAGCTTCTGGTTTTCCTATCTGAAGATGTTTCAGCAGGTGTTGAGATGGCAGAACAAGCGGATCTCTCCCACTCAGGCCTGAAAGATTTCTCCAGCTGAGCTCTTTTACTCCTCAGGAATCCTCTGCAGCTTTTGTGTGTTTTTCGGTCTGTTTAATATAGTTGCTAGGACATACAGTAACACATAGTGCTGAAAACACCATGAGGTCATCAAGACGTGGGGTTCAGTGCAGTAAATCAGAGACATAACACTTCAAATGCTTAAAAGCATTGGATCCATATAGGGCAAGTAGTAATCATGCTTGGTAACTAGCACAGGTTCCATTATTGCTATATAGCTGCTTTATTAATAGTAATATGTAAAGCTCTGCTTGTAGCAGTTACCCATCACAAGTTAGCACATACATTACTGTTCCACAGGGAAATCCTCAGCTTGCAGATTATTACCCAGCTTGCTTCCAATTTTCTTCCACTGTCCTATTTTATACAGACAAAGAGATCTAAAAAATATCAAAAAATAAAAACACTGTCACAAATGTAATTCTATAATATAAATCTGTTACATATCTACATATAAAACTTTAGAGATACTTTCAGTGAAATCATCCATTTGATTTGAGGCTTAAATTTGGACCATTTTGCCTCACTTTGAACTTGATTTGTCTTCTATAAAGTCGAGTCCTTTGGTTTGTCACTCTAGTTTTGACAGAAAAACGAATTGCCGTTGCATCACATTGTGATTTATTCTGTATCTGTTTTTCTTATCTGATAAAAAGTTAATGCTACTCAGTTGTTTGCACAATTTTTTAATGCGCATCTATGCTCATCTTTGCGTTTCAATCCAGGTTTTTTTAGCGATATTCCAAAATATACACAAAAAAAGTGGATAGAAATGGAGCTAGCGGTAGTTTGCTTCCTTTTGAACCAGCCACAAAGGGTCAGTCAATGAACTGCAGTTTTATTCTTATTAAACATCTGAAGATGGTGTTTGTTTCATGTTAGATTTGCAAATACATAATCTAGGCATCTTTTTGCATCTTACGAAATGCACGTGCATATATAAAATGGTTTCTGTTGTAAACATATCAGCATGGTTCTATGCAATCTTAGCTTGCACTTGCTTTGAACCGTTGAACATGAATGCTTCAGAGCTGGAAATGTACTATGTGAGATCATCCAGTTCTGTGTTCTGTTTCTGCCAGAGCGTTAGCATACTCTGTTGGAAATCTCCAACAGCAGATGATTGATGGAGCCTGACAAGCATGGCTGTCCTGCCAATTGATCAGTCAGAGCTGCTGAGTCGAATTGATGTAGCCATGAGGTCACATGAAGAGAGGGGTGTGGTGTGTGTTTCTCTGTCTATACACTTATTTTCCCAGCACATGTTGGATGTCATTGTTTTGGTAATAGTTTAAAAAAAAGAAAGTGTCTTGTTTTTTGGCTGTTTGCTGGGATGGTTTACCAATCCTGCACAGCTTGACCCGAGCCATATGCTATAGTCCAGCTGGTTAACCATCTGGACAAACTTGGAGCAGTTATGACCATAAATGATAACACTTAAAGTCCCTGCCATGATGCTAGCGTGAGTTGTTGGTTAGTATGTGCTGACAGGAAATAACTGGGATATTCTCTATTTGTGGCATATGGAAATTACAGCTAGTCTATTCAAAACCAACATCTCTCATCGTTAACTGAGTACCTTTGAGTTTTTCCTCGTTAACACAAAAATGAAATCTTGCAGATTGGGAAAATAAAGTAGTTGACAATGACATAATTTTCGCAAATCTTAAAATTTAAAAGTAGCAATCAATGAATTGCAGCATTTGTCTGCCATTGTGGTCCTTTTCACTCCACACTCAATGATCTGGTCCATAATAGCTGTAAATGAACCAAAATGCAGTCAAGATGCATCTCTAAACATGTTTCGTTCACTGCTTTTTTTGGAACTCCTGTAAGAAAATGATTAGCCATATAGCCTGTTAGAATCGTATAAGGCAAACAATATATTTCGATAAGCAAATATGTGCTGCCATTGAGCTTGTTGCTAAAGCTCTGTCACCAACAAACATGTTTTCATCCCATAATAGCATGCACAGCTGATTAATTAAGAAATGTGCATATTTTTTATCTGTCTATTTGTTCTCAGGTATGAAAAAGGCACTGATCTGTTTTAAAGACAAATTTAGTAATGCTAAACAATAACAAAAATACTTATAAAAAAAGTTAAATGGGAGAAATACTTTAAAATTATCCAAAGCCAAGTTTTTAAAGATGAGACAGACCCAGTGTTGCCCACTTAGTGACTTTTCAGCTCCCCCAGTAATTTCAAATCAAGCAACTGGTGAAAAATCTCCTTTTTATGGGGTTCTTGGAGACTTTTAGAAACTATATTTATTCAGAAACCTCTAATGACACTAGCAGCTGAGAACAGCCACACCCCTTTTTGTTAAGCATGAATTAGATGATGCGACCCTGTGCTTTCATCTCGAGAGGTAGAGAAAACAAAATTTGAAAATTGAAAAATGTAACATATTTTCACAAAAAATAGAAAACCTTTTGTGCGAGTTATTTCTATTTCATGCAATACAAAGTAATCTTTTTTTTCATCTTTAAAAATTATTATATGAACATTTCAACTCTAAATGTAGAACACAAAAATTTGTAGAAATGTAGTTTTCATTAAAAAAAAAAAAATGTGATGACCTCTTTAGCGACACCTGTGAATAGCAACTTTTTTTACTGAGGAGTTGGAAAGAGTCAATGGACCCGTGGTTTAGTGCCAATACTTTCAGGAGGGACAGAGACACCAAAAGGAAAATGTAAACCCCCAGAGATTTGTGGAAAACAGTGGATTTGTGAAAAGAGGCTTATTTAATGCTTGAACAAGAAGTGCACACCAAAAGAAGTGTTCCATTGTTATAAAAAGATGCAGTTCTCTTAATTTTTTTAATAATTTTGAACACAACTGTATGTCAGAAAGTGATGGTGGACAGAGGAACTATTCAGAGAAGGGGAAGTCTCAAAACCACGTTCATGTTAATGGAACATTCGTGGTTTACACGTCTATTCAAAGCTGCTTCAAGGTAATTTTGATGAAGGAACCAGTTCATAGAATTAAAAAAAAAAACTATATTGCAGCAGATCAGCCATTCTGTGAGATATCTGGGATGGGCACTAGCATGCTACAGTATAAGGCAGAGGAGGTAGTGCATTTAGTGTAACACCATCAGTATTGTTCGGCCCTGATAAGCCACTCCATTATGCAGCGGAGTAACCCTAAAATGACCAGAGAAGCTATTATGGTCTGACGTCAATCTCATTAGCGAAAATGGATTCTCCCAATTTAAGGAATGCAAATGGTTCCTGGCATGCCATTTGGGATTTGACGTATTGTTGTCTGAGTGTTCATGGGACCCTGGAGACAACAGAAGGCCTGTCTGGCCATAGGTTTTAGGAGAATCCACATCCAAAGTCAATTTTCTGGACCTTTTGTTCAGCCCCTGAAGGCACTTAAGGAAAAAGTACTGTCTCTTTTTCTCATGTGAAGAGAATGTGATTTGCACTTTTACTAGCAAGCGCATAAAACTAGCTCTTTCATAAGACCTTTATTGGTCACCTATACATCACCTATGGAGAGATTATTTATTTTGTGCATCTTTAGTTGGCAATGGGTTCATTTTTATTCATCTGAGAGAAAACACCAGTCAAGTAAAGATGCAGATTGCACAAAATAAATAATCTCTTCATAGGAAATGGAGGTCATGCTCTAATAATTTATAACTTTAGTAGCAAGGCACAATGTGACTTAACAATGGTCCAATGGTTTTCAATTCCTGCTTAACATCATATTTGGGGTCACAGAATGGGAGATGGGAGCATTTAAACATTTTAATTTTAACATTGTGGCACTGTCGTAATGTACATGTCTGACACTCCATTGTTTACATGGAAGAACAAAAGACTCTTCATGCGCTTGTAAAAAACATAAGTCAGTTGTTGTTTTTATTCAGAAGTCTTTACAGAAGAATAGACTCTGAAAGTAATGCTTTAAAAAATTAAAAGCTAGACAGCTTCATATGGGGTAGAGGACCATGAGTGTGATCTCATAGGAGACTAGAGTTCTATTTCAGATTGAGTTAGGCATCATTTTCCAACTCTGTTCATTTTCCCATCTGTTATTAAAGAAGCCATTTTAGGCTTTCCTGTGGCTCTTTCAGTAGAAATTTTGAGGTAGAGTTTGTGGGTTTAAACCCCAGTGAAAGCAAGAACTGCCAAAATGTGTACCTTCCTTGAAATTTATGTCACTTTGGATAAAAGCATCTGGAGAATGCATAAATGTAAAATATATTTAAAAAAAAAGGTAGACACGGCATTAAAATCTATTTTATAATCAGAGTTCAAAAATCAACAAGTAGGTTTTCGATCTAATTATTGTTGCTAAACTAGGGATTGCGTCCCTAGACCCTGGTCTCACCTGAAGCTTTTTTTTTCCTTAAACCAAAACTAAAAAAATGGAATAACTGTTGTCTATACTTATGTATGATAAATGTGAAATCCAACCAAATCGAATTAGAGAAGAGCCAAAAGAAGCCAATTGGGGCTGTGCAATTAAGCACAATCGCAAAGAAAATCGCGATTTAAACACATGCAATATCTAAACTGCATAAGGCTGCTATTTTATTTTAATTTCTTTTTTTTTTTTTTTGTTTAGACTTGTGCGCATGATTGTAACATGTAAACCAATCAGAGCTGATGCCATCAGACAATTACAGCTAAGCTGAATTAATTTATGTTACGTTGAAACATTCGTTCACAAAAATCTAAATATGATTATTTCCTCCATATTGCACAGACCTAGTAGCCACATAGACTTTTGTTAAATGGCTTGCCCTCTTTAAGCCATGGTTTCACATAGATGTTTCGTTTTCATACATTGAATTCCAGCGCTGACATGTGTGATGCTGCCTACTGGTGAATTTTCCTGACAGAAATGTTCTGATTATTTCATTTGTTTTCACCACTTCCTTTTTAATACCATGGTTTTTAAAGTATTGTTCCTTACTGATGTTCATACTAATTAAATATTGTTTTCAACATATGATGAGTTTTTAAAAGGAACAAGCTGAAGCCAAATATGAAGTGTATTGTGTTCACATTTGAAAAGGCCATAATACGGTTTCCAAAAACCACAATAATTGCTGTGTAATACAGTCTGGGTTTGTCCATTTTTTCCAAACCGAGATGTCCACCACTCGAGTTTTTTACAAACTGCAATATGTCCATCAGCACAAAGAAGATGAGCTGCCTAGGAGGTGGAAAAATGCCGTCTGTCGAAAGTTTACAGAATCAGGCCATTTTCCAGCTGATCAGTCAATAAAGTCCAGTGGAGACATCCCAAAGTCACCGGGGAGGCGAAAAGAGAAACTGCGGGACACAGCTCACTTGAGCTGGCAGCAGATTACTCGGCACTTCAGAGCAGTGAGTCCAATATCTGCGTGTGGGTCCTGACCTTGTTTTACCGCTCTATACTGGAACCAGCCACTTGATTCAATATAGATGTTTTTGTTATTGTATTTTGAACTGTTTCGGTTAAAAAGAAATAAAGATTTATGCTGATTATGTGGATTTGTAGAAAAAAAAATCTAGGAAAAACGTCATATTTTCTGCAAGTTTATTGTGGTAGTGTATAAGCGCTGCATTGTTACCATGCACATTTACATATACTGTGAATATTTATAGGTATACGTATAGCTTTTTAATGTGTTTAATGCTATTTTTTTCATCAAATTACACAGCCGTTGTGCTGGGTTGTTTGTGAGGGATTCGTTCATAATAATCAAATCTTTGAAGTGTCTTGCAATGAGTCATTTTGGGAAATGAATCGTTCCTTGGCTTTTTAAGATTTTGTTTTTGTTGCTTTTGCCTTTATTTTGAACAGACGGGAAAGTTAGAGGGGGAAGGCTAGCAGATGACAATGGGATCGAGATTCGTACCAACGTTGCCCTGTTAAACTGTGCCTACATGTCTGGTGCAGCATCCACAACAGGTCGTTTTGAGAAATGCAAATTAATTACATTTTTTGCTCTATTTGGAATTTTATTTATTCTCCATGGCTTGTAAATAGACTAAAAATATTTCAGTGCAACTAAGGTAGCTTTTAAAAGGGTTCATAATTAGGTTTAAAGAATCATTTTTTATCTTAAGAATCAAGGTATTTATTTGGTGTCTTCAAGTGAACTCAGATAAACCAATAACACCCTTAATGCATCAACACGGCTGAGTCGATGTGTAACAGGCCAATCACTCATCCCAAATGTCAGTAAACCAATACCTTATCCCTTGTTATTCCATATGCCATTAGCTTCAAGATAATCAAAAGTAACACAGTCGTGTGCGTTTCCCTGCATTAAAGTACCTCATTGCATTAGTCCATATTACGTGACAGATGTGAACCATCTCAATCACAGCACCCCATTCCCTGCTCTCTCAGAGGAGGGTCACTGAGTGCTCACATTGAGCAGATCAATAGAGAAATGGCAGTCAGTGGATTCAGAGCTCCCCGTCACAGTTGAGCACATACACAGAGCTCTCTGAAGCGAGCAGAGGAGTGATGTCCAGTGTAGCCTTAGGAGCTTTAGACTTGTGAAACAATGGGCTAATTGAAGACCTGCAGAGCCCTGACTCAGAAGCCAGGCCTGCTCATGTTCACTTGTTTTGAAGACAGGAAGAAGGGCGATCGTCTATCTTCGCTGTCTGTACATCGCTCCCTGTGCCCCAGGCAGCAATGTGACCTTATTTGTGACACAAATTTACTTCCTTTCTTTGTACAGATCCCTTTTCATGCAGGTAGCTCTGTTGTAGCGGTCATTCAGGCCTCAATGATCAAAGGGGATTTTAAGGGTTTATGGGTTTTAACATCACACTTCCTGTGGAAATCAAGCGCAATACTTAAAGAATGCAAATACACTTATCAGTAAAATAGGTTTAATTAGCCTACTTAGTTTCTTTGTTTAGTTTTGTGGCTCAAACTCTCCCATTTACAAAAAATAAGAACAAAAGTCACGCCTTAAAGGTTTTTAAGTAATTACAAGATAAAAAGTTCTGAAGTTATATTATTAGATTAACAGTAGCCGTGTTTCCATCCACATGTGCATTTTGGAATATCGTAAACAAAACTCTAGATGTGCGTACATTTTAAAAATGTGGATAAAAAAAGTGTGTGCACTACTATGTGCACAATTTTTTTATCAGATAGAAATGCATTTACTGAATAAATCCCACTGCAATTCGATGGCAATGGGGCGGCATCATGTGTGTGTGTGTGCGTATGTAATGGAATTCAAAGCATGTGAACACAAATTAGAATACTTTATGAGGTTTGATGATATTGCCTTTATATCAAATGCATCAGCAAGGAAGACAGAAAGGTATTTCAAGCAGAGAAGTGCATTGCCTTAAGTAAGATGATATACTAGGTAAACCATCATACAAATCATTGTCTCTTACACATATAATATGGGAGCCCATTATAGGCTGTTGTTTGTTTAATTCACTTAGTTACTAAGTGAATGTTTTGATTTTATTCATTTGATCTAAAAGTCAGAATTTTAAGTATGTTGCAATTTAGACTTTTTAAGTCATGGCCAGAAATGTTCCTTTTTTTGTCTCCACAGCAGTAGCTTTTAATGTTAGCTTAGGTTCTTTTTTCTATGCCTTCTATCTTTACCAACTGTTAGAAATCTTTATTTTGGTGTGCTTTTACTTGACATTAGTTTTTACTGATTATTTGAAAAACAATTGCATAATTATTAAGGGTGTAACAATATATTGTGGCACAATATATCGCAATACAAAATTGTCACAATACGTATTGTAGAGCTACAGGAAGACATCGACTAGGAGCTGAAATGCATTTGCTTCCTAGAGTGATTGTGATTCTAGTCACTTCTGAAACTTCTTTACCTTGTCATCTTGTTTTATGGAATATTTACTTCGAAACAATTATCCTTTGCTCACATTTTCTTAGAAGGATTATAAAATTAGCTCTCTCCATCATATACAGTAAAAAAGATTACTTAATCCAAACATTAACACTGCCCTAGTGGATTGTTGCTATCAGATGCTTTCATACAAATCAAACTAGCCTTCTTAATTTTGTGGTCTCAAAACTTTTTAAAGTTTTGTTTCCAATGATGGTTTGTTATATAAACAATAGTTGGTTATGTATCATATCGTTACACCTCTAATAGTCACGCTGTTTTTTGACATGCACGCTCAAATCTAAGTCTCTGACAAGTATTGCAGATAAAATTAAGTGGCTGAAAATATCTTTTACTAGTAAACATCAGCAAGCTTTAAGGGCATGTGTACTTTTTTTAACAAGCACAGTACCTGCTTTGCCAGCAGGCATATATCCTTTAATTACTTTAATCTCATGGTGTGTTTACTGCAGAACACTACATAAGTCAGCATTTAATCCACACCAACAGTTTCAAAACTAATAGACAATGTATTTTGTTAATTTTGTTTAGCATGAAATTGAAAGAAAACCAACATTTTGAAATACACGTCGCCATAAATGATGCAAAAGGCTCTGTAAAGACAATTCTATGTTTTCAAAACACACATACTTAAAGTTTGTTTACCTAAATTTGTACTTGCACCCAAGAGCTTAGGCATTAAGAGAGTTAAAGCTTGGCAACATTAGTCTAGCAATCATGTTCTGTTTGTTCTGTACATTGTTCAGGCTTCATGTTTCAAATAATACCACTGTATTCTTCTTTGTTAATAATCATCTGAATCTTGATAAAAGGTTTATTTTATAAATGATTGATTGCTTCCATGTATTTGTTCCTATCTGTGGTGTTCCAGATTTGCACTGTGTTTTGCTAAACACGTATCAAAATCTCATAGAGCAAAGTCTGTAGTATGATGTGCCCACTAATTCCCAAGATGCATTGAATGAAGTTTTTCTACACATTGCATGAAGAAAAATAAACAGAAAGTGCATTTGAGCAGCTTTTCCGCCTCCTCATTCTCTATGTGTGTGTCTTTCCCTCTCCCCTCTTGCTCTCTGCCCTTCACAGGGGGTGATAGAGTTGGTAGTTGGAGGAGGAGGGTCAAATGCACTTCCTGGTTTTGGCTCATTGCCTGGACTATTTTAAGTTATAAGGCCTGAGATTTTTCTTTGGCTAACTCATGCAATACAAATCAGCAATGTCACTGAAACAGCCCAAAGCAAAAGCCACAATGTTCACATAGCTCTGTGATGACATAAGAAGGCCGGTCAAGTGGCAGGACTCGCTAGCTTGGGAGTATTCTGCTGTGCAGCGATGACATGAGCTTCCAGTTTCTTGTAAAACCAAAAATGACTCTGCATTCACTGCACAAACCCCAAATGGATCACCAAAAAAACCCTTGGCTGCATTATCATGATCAATAACTTGTCCTTATGTAACCTCACTGAAGCAACATTAACTAGACCAAAAAACGAAAGCAAAACCGACTGTTCAAATTCCAGTTCTTGTCTAGCTTAAATTCCTAAGAGTGTTTTTCTGGTTTCTTGTTACAGATGAAAGATCAACCATTTCCCGCTCTTTGGCTAACGATCTGACCAGCTCTCTGGCTCCACTGATAGGTGAACGTAAAACATCTGTGCCCGCCCACTCCAGCCAACCAATGCTCTTTACTTTTGACCTACCTGTGCGTCACTCCCATGGTCATCTGTCTAACAGTGCTCCACAGGACTACCTCTTTCTCCATCAGTGCATGAGCCGCAAGAGTGAGAGTGCACGGTAAGAGCCCCTTGTTCCTCACAGTCCAAAAAAAATAATAAAATACACAATTCCTTGCTTTCTGAAACTCTAGTTACCACTTGACAATGCCTAGTTATATGTAGATTTAACCTTTACATATTACTTTAAATAAAGCTGAAATTTCAAACCATAAAAGTCATTAGATGGTTGCACTTTTGCAAAAAGTTTGGACATCTCATGGACATATACTCACTTGGTATTGTGTTCTATACATGCTCTCAAAAAACAGAGAGTTTTTAGTTGTTGAATTGGGAATGGAATGTTATTCTACCAGCCGGGAGGACGTTCATTTTCTGAATGCAGGATTCTGGAGGGGTATGTAAAACTGCATGGGCTGCAATGAGGACCCAGTGAAGAGAGATGTGACCTAGGTTCTGCTAGTTTCCATGAAAACCAGTTGGATTGTTAAGTTCTGGATCATTTTAAGAGGTCTGACTGCACAGAAAGGAAGCCCAGCTAGTACAACATTACAGTAGACTAGTTTAGATATGAATACAGCCTGAACTAGTTGCATGCCCCATTTTCAGATATTCCTGATATTGGACAGGGCATGTTTGGGGTGTTTAGCGATGTGCTCTTTTAATGTTAGAAATCATGCTGAGTGATGAGATTGGCAAGGAATCACTAGAAGCTCTTGCCTTTTTTTTTGCTGTAGATGATGGACCTTCATCCATGTCAAGATGTCATTCAGACAGTCTGTTATGTGGGATGTAACCGTTGAGTCACCAGCAAAAAAGGACAAATTGAATGCTCTGGTAATGGTACCAAAGGTAACGGTGAGAGAAGCCATGTCTGTGCATGATAGGACCCTAGGAAGCGGTGTGGGTAAAATAGAGGACAAAGAACTGATCTTTGTAGGCAGCTGCTAAGTTTTAGACACATTGCCCCTCCTTCAGCCAACTCTGAAGGATCTGGCAGTGAAATAGAACAGCAATGCTTTTTGCTACAAGTGTGGACATAAGGATCTGATGGCTGCAGAGAGATCCATTGGTATAAGTGCCTTCTTCGTTTAGAAGATAGCAGTCTCAGTTGACTGTCCCCTCTTAAATCCAAATTAGTTCTCAAGGAGTGTTCCGTTCTCTGAAAGATAAGATGACATTTGGACATGGACAGCAGGTTCTAGATTGTTTGCAGAAGGGAAAGGAAACAGGTTTATGTGCTGTGCTGTGTTGTTTTGGAGTTACCCAAGCTTTTTTGGATGAGTTTGGTAAGATACCTGAGGTGAGGGATGAGTTGGTGGATGGTAACTAAGATTTGGAGGACAAGTAGTCGGGTGGGCTGGGAACTGTTACTGATTATGAGTGTCTTCCATGTAAATTGATCCTCAAAGTCATCAGAAGAGCCTGGAGATGAAAGATAAATGCTCTAAAGAGTTTACGATTGTTGGTAGATTTTTCGTCCCAAAATAGTATGCACTCTTGGCCTCACGTACGTCTGATAGGTCTTATAGGCTCTCACTATCTATACATACCCATGGTTATCTTTACTGAGAGCCACACTTGAAGCAGTTTTATGCGAAACAAAAAATAAATAAACTGACAAGAAGTTCTTTTTTTGGTCTGGTTTTGCACGAGGATTCCCTTTGGAAGCAGGCGTAGACCCATCTTTTTAGCTGTCATCAAGACTCCTTAGATTTATTGCTGAAAAGGTGTACCAGGCATTTCCAGCTGGCGGGAGGCCCTTTGAAAGACTTAGGACACGCTGGAGGCACTGTATCTATGTTGGCTTGAGGGAAGACCCAATATTCCACTAGTAGAGCTAGAGGAAGGGTTCAATGAGAGGAAAGTTTAGTCAGCTGCCCTTTTAAGAATAGGTCCTGAATAATTTGAAGGAAACTGAATGAGAGGATCCTTCTTGGAAATCAAGAAAGTAATATTTAAATGGGATAAACTTTTTGCTTTTATAGCATGACCCAATCATTAGTCCATTGTGTTTTTGTTATCCATAACACTTTAAATCCTTTTAAAAATGAAGTTTCTGCTATTAAATGGCTCCCTTTAATTTCAACATTTCAGGTAGAACCACAATCTTCTTTAATCTTTTTAATTCATCAAAAAGTCTAAAAGCTAGCACAGAAGTCAGGATCTCAGAACAGTATTAAAATATTAAAGGAATATTAAAGGAAATCATTCCATGTGCATGATTTTATTTTGATTTAGGTCGACCTTTTAATGTTTGTGTTCATGTTGGCTATGATAAATGTCTGCGCACATAATTAAGAGCATTCTTTGACGTAACACTTATCAGCACCATGTTAGAAAATAAAGTTATGACATGACCACCGCGTCATCTATGACCCATTCATATAATCCTGTTGTTATACTTGACTGGGATGTGAGATCATCTTACAAATGTATAAATGTTATTAGGTCCAGGTTAAAAGTGTGTTCAGCCTTAAACAAACACTTATAATTCCCTTTGATAAGTTCAGCCACAGGCGGTGACGTACTGTTGTGTTTGCCAAGGGATTCACTGGAAGGATGTGCTTGTCACACATTTAACCCTGATTCTCCTCCATTGACTCCAGTTCTTCTGATATTATGCAGAAATTACTGATGCAAAATTGAGTAAAACAGCAGTGGACTCTCTAGGCAAGCTGTGCGTGTTGAATACTATTCACCACCCAAAAGAAGAGTTTCATAAACTCTCTCCATCACAATTAGCAGGTTGATGCTGAAAATATTCAGCCAGGAGACAGGAAAACAAACGGCAAGTGAATCTGAACCAATGAAACAGAGAAACACTGCCTCCTCAGGCAGAATCTTTATGTTACAGTCATTCTCTTGTTTTTTGAGCCTATGAACAGACAAAATATTCAAAGAAAAGCAAACATGTTAAAGACAAAAGCTATGAATTACTTTTAACTATTTAATCACTAAGCACAATATACTAGTCTCTACAAAATACATTCTCTTTGATAGAGGTTGGTGACATTCCCGGATCAACACCTGTGGAAATATGTTTTAATGTACACATTAAATGCCATATTCAGTTTAGAGGTGTTTTATTCATTTACTTTGTATTGATGGCCTTTGAGAGAGTTCAATCTCCAGTTCAGGCTGAATGTCATCTTGGTTTTTGTGTTTGTTGAAAATGATCTGTCTTTATGAATATGGAGATTTTTTTACTCAAAAATCCTCCACTTCCATGCTGCTCTGTAACAGTGTAGGTACTCGGATGAACTGGCATCTCATTAAATTCCACTTTTCCCTGAAATTTCTAAGACATGGGTGTGAAAATTGTAAATTAAATTTTGTTTACGTACATAAACCTGCTCCATGTGTTGTCCCCCAGTACCAATTTCTGGAAATGATAAATGGATTGTGATCTGATCATTTGAGGCAGAAAAAATCCACAATGTTTATTCAGACTCAACTCTTTTAGAGGCACACAGTGATACTATATCTTGCACATGTGGAAATGCATATTATTTTGAACTTAACTGTTTCTTGTTTCAATGATCTATGCTAAGCTAATGCTAAAAGTGCTAAAGCCAGAGCTGGAGGAAGGCTGAGTAGTTTCCAAAATTGTAAAACAATATTATCTCCGGGGGATATGGAGAATGAACAAGGTTCAAAAAAAGTTGAGTGTTTCACTAACTTCATCCTCTCTACTGCTTTTTACCCTACTACATTTAAATATTATATTAATGTAACTTGTTTTGAGGTGCTCTGTACTATGTCATTGTTTTTAATGTACATTATAAATACAGATAATGTTAATTATTTTGAAATCCATCAATGAAATTGTGGCTGCACCGTTCACTACATGAACCCTTAGAAGTCCGGGTCCTTTTTGAGAGTTTTTACTACTTTACCATTTACTGTAATACAAATTGTATTGTTATGGCAATGCTTGATATAATTTTTTGAAAAAAATCACAGACAAAATAAAAATGTATAAATTCCCCTGAAAAAAGCAAAGACAAGGTCAGACCAATGTGGAAATTGTATAAACAAATAGAGGCGAACCTCTCCTTAACCTTATACACTGTTCCAAGCACTTTTTGTGCTATTGTGCTTTTTTGTGCCAGAACTTTGAAAAACACACATCATATCTCAGGTCTTGTACTTCCATGGGTATTCCTTTCTTTTCACCACCAGATGGCACCAATTTGTGGTCTATAAAATGAAACTGAAAGCATTTTCTCGCATTTGAAGTACCTTACAAATGATGTCTCTTGTAATGTTTGTTTAAAACCAAAAAAAAATTAAGCGTATAACCTTTTTGAAACTTACACATTATATTTAACATCAGAATAAACAATAGATGGTTTTCATCATTCCTACTTAATTCAAAATAGCCTGGGTTACTGCAGAGACTTCTAAGGGTTAAAACCGTTATGTACCCTGTCCATTGCTTACATTGATGAGCTAATCAAAGTTATTGATTTGTTCAATATCAACAATTTCTCTGTGTTATTTTACCAAGGACTACATCTAGTTTCTAGATTAAAGATGATGATGATGTCTTGTCCCCTTAGGAGTGCCAGTTTCTCTCAGGCATCCCGGAGCAGTCTACTGGTTGGCAATGATTTGGCAGCTCAGAGACTTTCCCATGGCTTCTCCCACTGTTTGAATGGCATGGGTGCCCAGCTTCATGGTTTCTACAGCCTCCCCAAACCCGGCAAGCATCAGCTGCCCCCTTCACGAACTGACTCAAGAGACGCCTGCTACGTCCTACCGAGGGGTTACAGCTCAGAGGGTCCGTCAGAGCTGGATTCGGAAGATCTTTACACATATAAGACCCCCAACAATACTCTTGCGGCCCCACAAACAGCTGAGCAGCGGGCCCTTGATAACTATGACTTACCTGTCTACCAGACACCTCGCAGCTTTGACAAGAACCACAATGCTCTGGTGCCATCAAATGCTGAGTCAACAAGTGCACCGCCTCCAAGACCTCCAAAGCCCAGCCAGGGGTGCGAGGGTCGCTGGGTGGTCCCGTTGTCGGCAAACGGAGAGGTTGCCTCAGTGTCCATCATCCCTAGGAGGAACACACTGCCAGCAGTGGAGAACATCAAACTTCATAGAGGTTTGAACAGATCTGTACTTCAATCTTATCGTTTCTTTGTGTTAAGGCATCTACACATCGATCCAAATTGAGATTCACACAAATCTTCAGATGGCTTCTTTGCAGGGTGCTCATCCTCTGAGTTGAGGAAATATTGATGCAATGATGCTACCAGTCTGAAGATGGCATTTACCATCGACTCCCAAATCCAAGGCAATAGCATGCCACAAATCCTTGTTTCTTTTCGGCATTTGTCAAACAGCTCCCCGTGATCAACCTCCAACAGTATAAACTGCTCAACATCCATAATTTCTTTCAATGTGTTCTTTTATTACTTCTATGTCGTTGTGTTCTTTTTATTTCTCTTCTTTTTCTTTCCTGTGCGAAGTCGCTGTGAAAATGTAGGATGAGCGTCATTAAAAGACCAGTTTCATTGGTTCTTCTCCTTGCAAAAAAGCTATCCAATATGGCAGAACAAAACTCTTTTTCATTGGCACCACCTGTTCGGTCAGATGTGTGAGCTCCCGTTTGCGCCCCTGCTTTTCAATCAAGGTTCTATCTCCCATCGAAAATTTTGATCACTGTGTAGAGGCCTTTAGTCTTGTCTCGTCTTCTCTTTGTTGAGTTTCAATCTGGCTACATTTTCTTCAGCTCTTTTTTGCTTCACTTTCCTCTATAGGACCCTTGTGTTTTATTTCTTGACTTTTCACTTTAGTCTTTCGTTTAGATTCACATTAATGACATTTTCCTTTTGTTTACCCAACATCTGTCTGTCTCTTGACTAATCTCATCTTACTTTTTTTCCAGTCATACTGTTTCAGCTCTGATCTCATTTGGAGTTGGTGTTTTAGCTTCATATGGTTTCTTCATTTTTGGCATGATTTCGTAATAGTTTTTGTTTCATCTCCACTCATCACTAATCTGGTTAATCTGGTTCCATTTGCTTTTCCTTATCTCTATCTCTATCTATACTTGTCTCAAGATGTATCGTTTTATATTCCTTGTCTCAGATTGTGCTACTTTTTTGTACATTTTTGTCTAGAGCCTCATCTGCTCTCTGGTTAAATGTGTTTTATGTTCACCTGCTGATATATAAATATGTTTTAATGGTTTGGTCTGATCTGATGATAGTCCCACTCAGACCATCATCAGATCCGTCAGAAAAACTTGTGACTCTTTGTCTGATTTCAAGATAAAGCTACACTTTCTTTAAATGTTTGTCTTTTTTTTATAAGTCTAACTTTTTATGCTACATCAATAATTATTTCCAAGTCCGGAAGTTCTTACTTTATTTTGTTACGTTTATAAACATTTTTGGGATTTTCTCTTGTTTCAAGGACATTTTTGCAGGGTTTACATTGTCCATCTCTTCAATTCCATTTGCCCTTGCTGGATTTATTTGTTGTCAATGTTGCCTCATTGTCTATGCCTCAAATACTGTAGATGTTCTCACTGTGGTTTATGGTTTATTGTAATCTGCTAGTAGTCTAATGAAATTCAAGCCACGCAGGCAGCCCCTGAATGCCTTGTTCCGGCCTGATAAGCAGTAAAAAAACAGCAGACACAATTCAGTGATTTCCTAGTGGCTTGCACTCAGCAAAGCTAGTGTCTACAGAAACAGGAAGTAACCTCTTGACCATCCTAGCAAGATTCCCACACCTGCACTTAGTAGCTCTGTTCCTGTGTAGAAAAATATAAAGGTAAAGCAGCGTGTGATGGTGAAATTCATGTCCAAACGAAGGAAAGGTGGCAAATGGGCTTAAAAGGAAAAGCCTTTTTGAAGCTGTGATTTATTATATCCCCATCGATGACATCAACATTAATGAATTACCGAAAAACAGGAATGTTACAAAACCATTTTTTCTGCATTCACATGCATATCTGTCTTTGCAGAAAACAATGTTTAGGTTTGCCAGATATCTCACAGGAAGTGATGTCATAGCGCAAACATCAGTGACAGAGCTCTGTTGGAAACCCATCAGAAACTACTGTTGTACCTCATTATTATGTTGGCTTAAAGGATTTCTGGCTAATCACTGAGAATTTCGGGAAATGTTCCATTGACTTAATATGGGGTGTAACTTTGTAAAACTGTATCTCAAACTGAGGACCTCACTGAAACTTCAAACAGACCACACCTGTGGAAGTTATCAGTCTGTGCGAGGACATAACAATCCTAGGGGTTAAAATATGCATTTGACTTATAATGGCCATTGAAAAAAATAGGAAGAGGAAAAAAAATCATCAAAAGGAAACATCATAGAGAAATTGGGGTCTATGTTATTTATAGTAACAAATTAAAATTTGTATGACATAATTGACAGCTCCCTAGCAACCAAACTTTTTACCCTAGCAACCAAATATTCTGGTCTCTATCTCAGCGTGGGTAAATGATAAAGATATGGGGTTTACATATGTTATAGTTACAAATTAAACATTATATTATGTCACTGACCCCTCTATGGCAACCTGACTGTTTACCATAGCTACTCATTTGGCACATCAATATTTCAGCTAAGGAAGAAACATGGGGGTTGGTTTATATTGCTCTTCTTGGCATGGGGAACTTGGGATCCTCCATTCCAAGGGAAATTCTACCTTGTATTATTATTGTATTACCTTGTATTAATATTTTTTAAATGACACTTTTAAAAGCCAATATGAAGGTTTGTATACATTTACATTATACACATCATACACATGTACCATTTAGTTTCTCTACTGTACCTGTGAATAGAAAGGAATGGAGATATGACTCAAGTGTTGCTTATGTGTCTGCTGGTGTAACTGGTGAAAGTGGATAGTTTTAAGGAATTCACTAATAACATTTAGACACAAAAGTTACAATTTCTGTTTTGACCCCCATCATGATGTGTTTTGAGACATAAGCACTAAAACTACTTTACATGCAAAAACTGGTTATTTGGCAAAAAGCAATCTCCCCAGATGTTTCCTTTTAAGCCATTTCCAACAGTAAATTGATAACAGAAACCTGTTTTCCCACATTTAAACAACAAGACAGAAATAACCCTTTGTAAAGATTTATTAACATGAAGCATGTCATATAATTATCCAAATAAACCCAAGTGTATCTCTCTTAATCTAATCACGAATGCTCCTCGTACACTCTACATTAGTTGAACAGAATCCCATTTTCACATTAAAAGAATTCATGACATTCATCTTAAGGGCTTTTGTCTTTATGGACCCACTGTCCCAGTTCAGCAGCCCCCAAATACATCAGACTGATTACAAGGTAACATTAACCTTCTCGTCTTCTGCAGGATCCTCTTTTGAGACCAGCAGTCACCACAGGCCGGTCTATTTCAACAACTCTGGTCAATCAGTGGAGTCTGTAAATGATGGCTTCAGCTCATACCTGGTGATGTAGCTTCTTATATTTTGAATATGAAGTATATTTGAATATATGAATATATTTTATATGAAGTGAATGTGAATGAATTAACAGAATACAGTGATGAAAGAGACACGCATAGCCTGCAGATTGCAATGTTTTTCAATTTCTTTGGGATATTTTAAGTCAGGAATGCGTTACATCAGTAGCATCACATATAAACATGAGGCTTGGATATATCTAGTGGCAACAGTAGAAAGCAATAACTATAAAGTCTAAAGAAACTGGTTCATTTATAACAATGAATGACAACCAACACCATGAACATATAAAAGCTAAATAAACCGTTGCTTCTAATATATATTTTTTAATTCCTCTGCATAATTATGGAACCTCATCAAAACAGGTGGAAATGTATTGTACCTTGCATTGGAAAATTGCTACTAGTTTCAGCATTCGGTCAAAAATATGTTCCTTTTATTACATTTTTTATTAATTGCTCATCTTGCAACTTCTTGCAAGAAATCCATTTAACTCAATATACTTTAATTATAACCACAGTGAGGCACAAATTAATTCATTTCCTGAAAGTGACCTCGCAGAGGCACAAACTGACAATAGCATATCTGTTCAAGCTGGTCGAGAATAAATGCTGTGTGTGTCACCGAGGTTTCCACCACTGATCTGGAAACCATTTGAGCTGGATTGTTCTTCTTTTACAGAGAACTAAAGCCCCATTGAGCCGATCCGATAGCACTGGCTCTGATGATAACTACGTACCTATGAATCCTGGCTCGTCCTCCTCTCCTCTCAGTGCTGCACTGGCTGACAGTCCTAAAAATAACTATATCCCCATGAGCCCAGGTCCTCACCACTTTGATTTCCCAGGATTCTCGGCAACCTTGCCGACCAGGAAGGGCAGTACAGCTTCACTGTGTCTCCGACCTGGACGACTAAGTGACGTCACACCACCACCCATCAACCGCAACCTTAAACCCAACCGGACCGGTGAGCTACACAATTCTTATGGTTGTGTCCCACCATTTTATTTCTATGAACTGCAATACGCTAGAAAGCACAATTCTATAATTGCACACAATATTTGTTTGCAGCAAAACCTTCACCTCTTGACTTGAGGAATAGTGGCATCATTGATGAACTTCCTTTTAAGAGCCCCATCACCATGTCTTGGACGAGACCAATGTAAGTGAACTGAACTTTTTTCACAAAATTTCATTATTCCTTCCACTATCTCTACCGCTTAGCACTTCCCTTACCCTCACCCCTTAGACTTTCACCTACACCTACCCCTGGGCCAATCCTCTACACATACTCTTAGCCTTTCCACTACCCCTTAGCCCTTCCTTTACACCTACCCCTTAGCTCTTGCTGTACACCTAACCCTTAGCACTTCCCCTACCATTGCCTCTTAGCCATTTCTCTACACCTGCCTTTGGGTCATTCCTCTACACATATCCCCTAACCCTTCCTCTAAACCTACCCCTGAGCCCTTCCTTTACACCTAACCCTTATGCTCACACCTTAGACTTCACCTACACCTACCTAGACCATTCCTCTAAACCTACCCCTTAGCACTTGCTGTACACCTAACCCTTAGCACTTTCGCGATATCTAGCCTGAGCTTTTCCCCTACCCCAACCTCTTAGCCTGATTTCAACATTTTCTTTTTATTCTAATCATTTTAAACTTACAATGTTCAGTTAAGAATATGGATGCATTCATCAGGTTCTCTTATTAAAAATGTCTTTTTTGTTTAATTTAGTATTGAGTTAACTCAACTCTCTGAGGTAACACAAGTTCAGCTGGCAGAGAAGTATACCTCTGTATTTCAGAATTGAAATAGACCAGATCTATCGGTTTTCATCACTTGAAATACACAGGAAGTTCTCAAAATCAACATGTTTTTCTGTGCATTTAATACTTGAATAGCCAATAATCCCATTTAGATCAATGATGAAAAGTACCTTTAGTTTACTTTACCATAAGCATTAGCTGTTGAGCAAATAGTATTAGCACCTCATGGTTTCAATTACTGAGTAAAATGAATGCTGGCTCTGCTGAAACGTGATGTGGAACTAACCTCAGGCAAAGAAAGGTGTAAACGCCACAGGAATTGATGAGAACAAACTGTGCTTTCTTTCCAGGCCTATGAACTCCATGTCCTCACAGCACTGTAGGCCCATCTCAACCCAGAGCATCACCAGCACTGATTCTGCAGACAGTGAGGAGAACTACGTGGCAATGGTGATAAACAGGTCCAGCTTTAGTTGCATAAGCACTCAGATAACCACATTTAATCATGTTCTTCACCTATTTTGTGCGCAGCAAAATCCAGTGTCTACCTCGCCGGCTATGAGTGGTACCAGTAGTCCTGCACCAAGAAATTGTGGCAATGTGGACTATTTGGCTTTGGACTTTCAGCCTGGTTCACCAGGTCCACACAGAAAGGTAAAAGGTTTTGGAAACACACACCACTGGAAAATGACAATGAAAGGGTTTTTATTTCCATTTTAAGCAATAAGCATTGATTGCAAGCTTAAAAAAAATTTGTTTGTAAATGGATTGTCGACGCAAGTGTAAACGCGCACTTAGTTGCAATAAGTACTTTTTGTAGCCAATTTTCCAATCCAACGCCAGACATAAACACAACCTGGGGAAAATCAAGTTATTTTACATGAAACTGTTGAAACTAGTGTTTGAAGCTTATTTACTTGTGAACTTCCAACATCTCATAATCTGTATTTTTTTCCCTGCAGCCTTCCACTTCTTCAGTGACCTCAGATGAAAAAGTGGACTATGTTCAAGTGGACAAAGAGAAGACCCAGGCGCTTCAGAACACCATGCAGGAGTGGACCGATGTGCGGCAATCAAGCGAGCCAGCCAAAGGCATCAAGTCCTGATGATCTCTCCAATATTCACTTGAAATGCTCTGATACTAGACTGATATCGACTGTGACAAAATAGCGAATGAAGCAGCAAGTAAAGCCATACACCTGAATTCCTTTGGTCTTGTAAAAGATTCAAGGCTGAACTGAACCTCCTGAACTCCTGCATGTTGGAGACATGTTGAACTTCAAAGTTCAGTGCAACAAATCCTTATCACCGAATGTGAGCAAAGGACCTTAAATGGTGATTTTGTTTTTGGTATGTGAAAAGTAGTTAGTGATGTGTGTATTTTTAATGTTAAAAAACTTTCACTGTATTATAACTCAAATAAGCCATTTATCACCCTGAATAGTCTTAACACTGTGACTCTAATCAAGATATTGTTCTGGTTGTTTGACAAGCCACATAAGGCAACGTAGTTCAAAAAATGGGCAGACATTCAAAATCAGTTTACATTATTCAAAAAAGTCATTTTCTTTAGCCATTGTTGTGTGCACCAACTTGATTTGCATTGTGGCACGTTACTACCAATATTAGACTCGCTAAACTCATTTAAAAGAATGCTCTATAATTAGAAAACTCCAAATTTTACCCAATTTTCTTTTTTTCACGACAATATTTCAGAAAAAATTAAGCTATTTCCTTCTGCCGAACATATTAACACAAAACCACATGATAATTATGAACCCATTGTAACTCATGAACCTGTGCATTACATAGCGAAGGCAGGGCTATTTTCTACACTGCACTTGTTTTCAGTACAATCCAAGGCAGAACAGGTGAAACCTAAAACACATCCTTTCTAATAATCTGTAATTGCTGAATATTTTAGAGCTAATCTAAATGTACGACAATAAATGCTTTAATTGCTTTTTATGCTCCCTCAACCAAGTGTGAATTAGAGTAAAATAGGGTTGCTAACAGTTTTGCTCTAAATGTCATGTTGAAATGAGTTCCTAGCCATATCGTATTTTCATTTTGTTTTGGTCTAATGACAATGAAACATTAGACTAGAACAAGTTTAATAGGAAATAAGTCTTGCTACTGGTCTAATCACATTCAAAACTGATGCTAAGCTAATGCTAAATTTGCTACCTCCAATAATACATTCCAAAATAGTTAAACTCATGCTAACTTCGTGTGGAAATAACTATAATGGAACATTGCCTCCTACTGGCCTGGCATGCAAAATGCATGGAAGCAATGTTGGTTTGGGGATGTTTAGAATTCAACTATTTTTCTGTTGAACTTGGATTAAAATGAAATCATTAGAAACAAAAGTCCAACAAAGAGTTTTAGAAAGCAATTTGGTGTTTTTTGTTTTTTTTTTTCGCTCAAAACAGCAATATAATTCTTGGAAGTTTTTACTTATAAAACTTATACAATTTTTTTTTTCAGTGTTTAGATGTGGACAGGGTGCCCTGAAAACTCTAGAAGTTTTGAACCAGCATCATTTCATAATCCAGAACCGTTTTGTATTAAGTTGAAATTTACACAAGAGGTTGCAAGAGATCTGGACAAACTTTAAGTTCATTTGTTTGGCGATTCTGTAAAATGTGTTTTATGAGACTGCCATTACTTTACCATCGTGGGATAAGTAGAGGCACTGGTGTTAGCCTTTATTGTCCACCCGTGATTATACAGTGAACTTAAGAGGCTGAAATTGATGTCTGTGTCTTTTTATTGTGAAAATATGTGATGTATTGTTGTATTGGGAGAGTACTAGTAAATGATTATAATGCGTCTGAGCTGTGGTAGAGTTAAAGCTGCAGTCTGAGTCATAAAGAGACATGAATGAGAAGAAAATCAACTTTGATAAATGTCATTAATTGAGTGGCTTGTTCTGCTAAGCATTTCTGTTCAACTCTCGGTCACTTGTGAATTAATTTATTAATTTATTACATGTTTTGCAGGTGAACGAACGATGACTTTGTGGCTCTACTAACATTAATTTATGCTATGTATGCTGATTTTGTGAAGAAACATGCCAAGCGCAGCCAGTAAAATGGTCAACTGTGGTACATTTGAGATGTGTGTTTTTTGTTGTTTCATATTTTGAAAGGCTTGAATAAATGCTGAACTGCAAATAACAAAAAAACTATTTTATTAAGTCCTGATGGCAGAGCAAGGACACTGAATACACTAAACTTTCAAAACAGATACCTCAAATTTTGACCACCGATAAAAAGAATGTTTTTGTTGTGCCAGTGATCTTTTAATTCCATGATTTTACAGTGAAATGTAGATCAGTTCCTAAAATCAGCCTATAAAAACGTCAATGTTTAATTTTCCTCAACAAGTTTAGTTTTAACTAGGGAATATATTGGAATAAACATGAAAACTCTGGTGTTTTTATACTTAAATATTAGTGGTCTATTCTGATTAAATAATTACTAAAAGCTACACTAAAAGTGCTATCACTGGACCTGGTGAAACTTTGGACCTGGTGAACTATTATATGGATGCCCATTTACGCCAGGTTAAAAAAATGGCTTAAAAAGTCAAAATTTAGAGATTAAAACGTCTAAATTTTAAGAAATCTAACCCTAAATTAATAAGCACTTTCTTGGGATCTTTCTTATTGGTCTCCCTATTTAGAAATTTTCCTTAAACTGTTATTCTTACTGTGTAGATGTCAGCAGGTCAAAAGTCTACATTTTAACTTTTATTTTAAAATTTTTACTTTTTATCTCAAAGAATTTTAAGTTAAAATCTTCACTTTCTATGCCATTTGTTTTTTTTTCTATGTGTCGGAAATGGGCTTCCATACTATTATCCCAGGAGGAGATGGATACCATTTTTACTTGTTCCTTTAAAGCTTTTTGTGTGAAAGAAATGCCACCTTTCTAACATTACAAAGTTAATAGATCATCTCCAAACAAGATGTATGCCCTTTTCAGCTCAGTCTGGTCTAAATGTGAGATCTGATTAACAATTCCAAGATACCACATTAAAAAGGCGATTAAATAATAGAAAACCTTACAAACATCAAAAGTCCACTCCATGTATAGCTCACAAGCTACCTACAGCCTGCACCCAATGTGTGTCTGGGAAATGGTCAATCAATGAGGACTTTTGGTGTTTCTTGATGCCACATATGCAATGTATCACATTTTATAGAGGGTTGTGAACTGTTTCATTTTGAGGTGTTTCTATAGAACTCACTGGAGTAAAACTATAGCGTAATACAACAAAATGCTTCTGGATTTGAAGCATATATTACTTATAAGAGAGTAAAATTTCAACGGTTTTAATTGTTCATCACTGATTAGTGATTTGTTAAGTAATGCTTAACAAGATGATATAAGATATTTGTCCACTCCATGACAGTGCAGATAATGAAAATGAGCCACTCCCAGAGGATTCTGCAGTCTGGACTTCCCACTGACCCCTTCTGGAAAACACTGGAATGACTCATGCTGAACCAGATCAGGCCCTCAGCTACCCTACACGAAACCGAGAGATGCCAGCATGCAAGAGTTCATTACAAAATCAACAGGACCACCATCCAACCGCTCATTAAACCGAGCTAATAACACAAGAACAGCGCTCTTAATGCAACCATCTGTAGCTTACTTGACGAGTGGAGGGGAGCTCAACACGTGTGGCTGATGAGGATTTCTGGAAAATAAATTATTTTATTAAGAAATATTGTTTCATTCTTTTATTAAGAAACGTACGTGACAATATATTAAAAACTAGTTGAGGTTGAGTTTTGAAAATGTGTTCTCAGGTTAACGTTAACTAGCTAAATCCTACATTACTTTAATTAGTAAGGCGCAAGGTATTTCTCGCTTCATTGTTAAAAATACAATTCCTGCTCCCAATTAGGATAGTTTAGAACAGATATACTTTTTTTAGACACCTGCTGCCCTCGTGTGGACATATGAAAAAAAGAAGTCTTCCAGACTTTTTTTTACGTTGAAATATTTCAATTATTTACTTTTTCCCTACATAATTATAATAATAATGATTCATCTTGTAGTAAAATGGTATTGCGGCGTCACATGACGACATATAATTCACTGTTGAATAGAGTCTTATTTATTTATTTTTTTTTATATGTGACAATATATCTATATTTTTCTTGAAAATAATCTTGGTGGCAGGCATGCAAGTCGTATAAATATGAAAAATATTACATTTTATGACCAACATTTTTTAAGTAGCAAAATTGATTTCAATTATTTTTTGTTGTGTATATTCACAGCACCTAAAAAAAACATAATTACAACAATGTAATAGAATAGCATGCAGGGGCAGGTTATACACAATTTACAAATGACATATATTCCAAAACAGCGTGCATTCTTATTGCTTTCTTGTTTTTAACATTCTTTTGGGTTTCAATGCAACATTTGAAATTTATTAAATGTTGAATAAAATAAAATGTGGTGTTTCATTTGACCATTTTTGTTTGTGTATATGATATTTCCTGTATAGGATGATAAGATTATTAAATATATTGCTCTGTATTTTTACTTTTATACATTAAAAACATCTTTAAAGGATAACTTAATTTTTTACTTTGTAGTTTTACATATTAGAAACTCGATATTAAACCCAATCATGGGGTAAACAGAATTCAAACTAAAACGGGTGTTTTATTGATTTTTCCTAGATAATTTAACAGAATTTATATAGTATAATCTCCTTGTCCTTCACATATCTTGCAACAACTTGTGTTTTCAGATTTGTATTATTACGCTTGTATGACGTAAGAGGGCGCTGTACCTTTAAGAGCGCTGGTCTCTGGTCAAACAGCTGATGAGGTGAAGAGAGAGTCAATTACAGTAGCGTGGAATAAAACGAGAATTTTGGCTAGTTGGCATAACAAAGCGCTCACGAGACATGAGCATCCCCATACTAAACATATCGGTCTTACCCAGATCAAGAACTCCATCAGTTCAGTAGATTTGATTGTCCTCTGAAGAACAGCTTTTACTGCAGCAGACAGTTCAGAGGAAACCTGCTGAGACCGCATTCGTCACTCTGCTGCAATCTCCGTCGTTTTGCCTGAAACTGAATACTGCCAGAAAAGGTAAAGTGCATATTTATTTGTAACTGCAAACAGTCATACTATCCACTATAATAGTCACTATATGCCATTTTAAACACGTGAATGGTTACATTCAGTAAACGTATAAATGCATTGCAAGCTTTTGCGTTGGTTAAGAATATTTATGTTGAACGTTTAGAAAATTTCAGTGGTGCATTGAGCTCATATGACGTCATTGTGATAGATGCTATTGAACACTGCGTCACAAAAGACCTTTAAAATTCCTGCATGGTGACACTATTGTTGACTTTTTTTATATAAAAATCTTAGTCAACATTCTATAGCTTATCTATTTTTTGAACAAACTTTTTTTTCAAACATAAAAGTACATGGATTTATTATTAACTGCTTTCATCCTGTAACATTCTGCAGACTACAGCTACATGCAAATTACTAAAGTAGAGGGTACTTCTTTGAATCAAATATATTTCAAGACCCTTGGGAAAGTACCTCATAAACACTCACCAGACATTTTATTATAGATACAGCTTGTAAGTGACCGGTTGGACACTCTTTTGCTTTCAGAACTGCCTTAATCCTTTGTGGCATAGATTAAACAAGGTACCGAAAACATTCCTTGGAGAGTTTGGTCCATATTCAAATGATTACATCATGCAGTTGCTACAGATCTGTCAGCTGCACGTCCATAATGCAAATGAGCATATCCCAAAGGTGTTCTACAGGATTGAGATCTGGTGACTGTGGAGGCCATTTGAGTGAACTCATTGTCATGTTCAAGAAACCAGTCTGAGATGATTCACACTTTATGACATGGCTCTTTATCCTACTGGAAGTAGCCATCAGTAGATGGGTACACTGTGGTCATAAAGGGATGGACATGGTGGTGTTGACACGATGCTCAATTGGTACTAAAAAGTGTCCAACACCATTTCACAACCACCCTCAGCCTGACCCATTGATACAAGGCAGGATGGACCCTTGTTTTCATGTTGTTGATGCTATTCTGACCCTTCCATCTGAATGTTGCAGAAGAACTCAAGACTTATCAGACAAGGCAACGTTTTTTCAATCTTCTTCTGTCCAATCTTGGTGGGCCAATGGGAATTGTTGCCTGAGTTTCCTGTTCTTAGCTGACAGAAGTGGCACTTGTGTGGTCTTCTGCTACTGTAGCCCATCCACCTCAAGGTTCGACTAGTTGTGCATTCAGAGATGCTCTTCTGCATACCTCGATTGAAACGAGCCATAAAATGCATGACTAGGCCATTTTTGGCCCACATATTACATTCCAGTGCCAGATGAATACCAGACAAATGCCAAACTTGGCTTAAAAATGTTGACAGGGAAGGCATTGGTGTTTCCAAGATGTGGAAAAGGCTGCCATAACAGATCCAGTTATCAACTGTAGTTTATATAAACCAATGCCACTTCACTTACAGTAAGTACTAGATCTGCAACACGTGCATGCAACTCCATTCTTCTGTTTCTGCCTCGCAGTGTCAGTGACAGTATTTTTGCCATTTAGCCCAGCAGATTTGTTGTGGAAATTTGGAAAATTAAAATTGGTTTCAAATTTAAGGATGTCATCCTAGATAGTGTATATGGGGTCACGAGACAGAAATGCGTGTGTGGGAGCTATAAATAACTATTTTACTATATTATACACATAGACGCGGGAGAATCAGAAGCGTCTCTGTTAGAAACCTGATAGAAAACTTCACTTCCCAGAATCCCCTGTGATCAGTCGGTCACCAAAATCCGCAGTAAATACGAACACAACTCACGCGGTACTTTTATTTATGCAGCTTTGAAAAGCACATACTCGATCGTATGTGTCTTTATTCTCTTTCCTTTTGTCCAGAATCATTTTTATACCACACTGCGCCAAGTGTGGCATCTATGGGACAGGCTTAACCCGTGTGTACCTTGCATCGGGAGGAGGAGGAGTGTTCTAGAGCAAAACACATGAAGAGTCGCACACCGCCTACAGCGCTCGCAATGGGATGATTCCACGGGCCCCGAGGAAAGTAACTGATGAATGCCGCATGCGGAGCGCTTTCTCCGGGAAGTAACGGTGCTGCAGGGCAGGCGAGGTGATCGGTGGATGAGCCCCCTCGCCGACACGCGGAGCTCGATGGACAGCGCTCGAGACCCCTGGTGAGAAGCTTGAGAATTATCTGTGAGATGATTTGGAAACAACGGGAGTTACTGTTTCTTAAAAGTGCAAAATATCAGAAATGTGTGGGGTGGTTTTGTGTACAATTACATTTCGTGGCAATGCATGATTAATTTAACCATGCCCCACCCTGGCATTAATAAACAGATTAATAGTGGGACTCGACTATAAAATATACTCATCATACTGCCTCAACTGGGAAGAAAAGATGCATCTTCAAACTCAAAAAGATGCTCACAGAAGAGTGATGTGTGCTTGTGTTCAAAGCCCTTTTGGACTTTAATTTGATAAGAATATAGAGCTGGGAGATGAATTGATCCATGTATTTCTGGGATGGTCTGCTGGGCATGAAACAAAATATTGCCTTTACAAGCAGTGTCTTTGCACTAGAAGAACAAAAAAATTAAAAAAGATGTACTTTGTTATTAGTTTCACCGATCCAAACATGACAATTCACATTCAGAAACATCAAACCAGGTTATGTGCACCCTAGAGTTAAAGTTAACTCTCTATATAAATGAATAACAATCAAATTGTACTCAACTCACAATAACTTTAGGCAAAATTTGAAAACCCCATGAAAAGACATGCATGCGATTATTCTACAAGGAAACAGTTGATTAGCAAAAATATGACAGAGTTAGGAAGGAGACTGGTGGAAAATATACATGTATTATTCAAACGTTGAATAGTTGCCGTGGACATTCTTACTGACCGTAAGCATTATAGATGTCTCTATCTGTGTTCCATTTCTTTCACTCGTCCCTGTCTTTTAGCTCTTCCCGTTGAAAACTATCCCTAAAGGTTAAGGATGAAAGAAATAAGCTACTGAAAATGGAAAGCCCTAGGAAGCCATTTTAAACCTTTTCAACCAAATTCATGGTTGCTCAAATTATTTGAACATTTTGGGGGTAATTTCAATTTTACAATAGTGTCATGGAGGTGATTATAAGAGGTTCAAAATTATATAAACAATTTGCCATCAACATATTTGACAAAAAATGTTAAATAGCAATGTGAGAATATCAAACATCTATATTATTTTATTAGAGTTACATGTGACAAATTTTGCACTGGGATTGTAACTATTTTCATTTGTTTATAAACAAATACTTTTCATTGATGGTAGATATAAACTTGGTTATTGTAGTAGTACCAATTTGTATAATTTAATTCATCTGTTACTGTAGTCCCTAAGCACCAAACAATATTCCCTGTAAATGCAGAAATTGGATTCAAATATTTGAAATTAGAAAATAATCTGTAACTTTCTGCGACCAAACGTATAATCGTATGAAAGTAAAATACAATAATAAGAAAAATCGTAATGGTTAAATCAAATCAAATTGTAACTCAAATGGTTAAATAATGATATTTATTGGTAAAAAAAAATTCTCCCATTTTGTCGTATTTGTAATGTATCAATACATTTTTTAAAGTTGGGTTTGGGGATTATATATATATATATATTATCTATTTTTTTTGTGTCTTTAGGTTGCCATGGGTGACAGTCAGTCACGAATATCTTGGAAAGAGGCTCTTTCAGCTCCCATCAACTACAGCGATTGGGTTTCTGAAGACCCTGATCTATGAAGAAACAGACTTTCCAGTGTCACAACAGCAGCTTTTTCATCATGGGATACCGGTGAGATATAAGCATTTTGCTTGCTTTTTAAACTTAAAAACTGAAGTATTTCTTTCTGTTGTAGAGCAGGTTGAATGTCTTTCTGATGTTGCCCGGTAGCCTTGTTACACACGGTAGCCCTGCACAAACGTAGGCGTCTGACTGAGACAGAAATATAGGTAAAAACAGTGTTTAGGCAAATGTTAAAACCATTCAAGTGTAAAACTGTGCTTTAACCAACTTTTGCAGCTAGAAAGAAAAACTTTTTTAAGTTTTAGTTAAAACAAAAAAACAAAACAAGATTTACCTTTGTGTTCAAAGTCAAAGATGCACTTTAAAAAAAGGTAAAAATTATTTCATATTTCTGTTCATCCCATTCCGGTTGTACGAATAAAACTATACTAAATTCTGAATTTGGTTTTGTTGGAGGGAATCGTGGTGTATTTGGGTCCTAGTCAAGTCAGATAAAAAAATGTAAGTTTATTTGGAAATGGATGCAACTGTTCAATTTAACAGACAAGTTTTACAGAGGCATTCCCAATATGCAGGTCAGGACTCATAGCGTTTCTCTTTTAGCTTTAAGCGGGAAGTGTCCCTGAATGACGGGAACAGCTGGGAGATTACTCCTCTTCCCGAATTATGTCAGACTCAGAAAATAGCTTGGAGAAAGCCCGCTCTCTTATCTCAGCTACTGTAGCACTCATCCAGCTTAAGACGACCAGACTATACAGAGTGTGAGAGTCAGGAGGCCGATGTTACAGGTCAATTGCGATGTCCCCTAACCTACTATACGTGTAGCAGATGATGCATGATCATAAATTCTGATACCGCATCTTGGCATCATTCCAGCGTCCCTAATAAGATTGGGAATGTTTTCTCTCTGGATCTGCCATGGCAAGATTTCTTCCCTCAGGCTTTCAAATGTAATAATGACTAATGAGGAAAAGTATACTGTAATATACCACACTAAAATGTAACTAATTACATTGCATTAACTATTGCTAGTTATCACTTATAGATATTCTACCACTTTGTAAATGTGTATGACTCGTGTTGATTCAAATTTTATTTTTTATCATCATTGACTACTTTGAAACAGAACAGCATTCAAGATTCATTCATGTATGTTATACTTGAGATGATTTACAATGACTAAATGTTGTTAAATTTGGTGCACACTGAGTGCATGGGGGAAAAGGCTGATTGATGTACACACAGTGCTAGGTGATCTGTGATTTATAAAGCGTGCAGAGTTAGGTGTGTGGATGCACAGTTTTATAAAAACAGAAGTAATTTTGCTAACAAAGAGAGGCTGGTGGAATAATTTTTCAAATTCAATTTCAAAAGCTGAACCACTTCCAATTAAAATAAACTACTATGAGTAAAATTTAAATTGCTGAAATGCTTTGTTTTTTCCTCAAGTTGCTTTGGATAACAACATGTGCTTAGAACATAAATGTAATGTAATGGTCTACACTTTAGTTTGTCTCCAATATACTATGACCTAAAAGTGCTTAAGCTATGTTAAGAAAATCCTTGTGCGTTCCAGGATGGGTATTTTAGCTTGGTAACATGGCCTCAGTGAAACTGTGATATAGGAATGGGGGTCTTGTAATGAATAATTAATTATTAACTGACACACAATCACTTCCTGCTTTTTTTCAATCAACTATAGTAAATCACAGCGTCTCTTTCACATATGTAGTTTGCCTAAATGAATCTCAGTCCTGAAACTTCACCGTAGCAATACTGAAAGATGCTGATTTTTCTTTAGATTCTCTGGGCTCTGATGTTTTAGGTGGTCCGTGTCTGAGCTTGAGTATCCATGTGTTGGCAGAAGTGCATGTCAGCGTGAGCTAGCAGAAGCTGACTCCACATTGAACGGCTGAAGACAGCATTCTCACTCTGCACCAGTGCAACCTCAGCCTTGAATAATCAATGTGTTAAGAAGCAAAAATGGTGGTATATCTAGGTGAATTATGGGTGGGCTGTGTGAACATTTCACTTTATTTTAATGAGGTGCATTGCAGGCAAAGACATAATTGATGGAGGATGAAGAACTTGAGAGGCTCTTCTCAAGCAAAGTTTTATTACTGTCGGGTCAGTGGCTGATTATGCTTTGTGAGCTTATGCAGCACTCTCTCTGTGCTTAAACTCTATAGGATTATATTCATTTCAGACATGCAGAAATATGTGCAGTTTCAGCACGTGAAGATTATTTTTATTACTAAACCCACATTCATAATAAACATGAGAGGCAATTTGTAATGTCACCATTAAAGATCACATTTCTGAACAAACTATTTTGTTCAGGTTTGCCCCTATAGGGCAAACCTGAACAAAATAATATATTAATGTGACTATTAGCCAAGCATTTGTCTGTGTTTGTCTCATCAACCAGTGACAAAAATATGATCACAAAGCAATATCCCATGTTCACAACTGACATTACACATAGATATTGTTAGGGGCAACCTTCCCAAGAATGGTAAGGGAAGGGGAAAGAGCTCAAATGCACACAATATGGAATCAACTCTAATTCAATAAAGAAACACCCGTGGTGGGGCAAAACCCAACATAAAATATACTGGAAAAGCTAACTTTCATACAAAACAGGTAAAACTTTAACACAAAAGGCAATCAATGACTGCAAACCAGCCTGCTGCTGGGGAACAAACAGGAAATACTATTTCTAAAGGAATTAACAAAGATAAAGCACAAACTCAAGCTTACCAGCCATACGCGTGAATCTCAAATAATGAACCCACACAGGGAATAGTGAGCAAGAGCATTAAGAAGGGAGCAGGCAAACGAGGGGAACAACAAATCAGACATGAGGAGCAGGTGGGGCACGTGAGGGCTAATTAACAAAGACACAGAACTAAGACACACACACACAGGAGAAGACGCCAGAATAAAAGGTACCAGAGGGGGAACTCAGACAAAAGCTGTATCCCAATCCAGGTTCTAAAAGCCTCTGGAGGGTCCTTCCTACCCAGCCTCCAAGGCTGCGGCTTGGAAGTATTGTCAGAAGGCTGCAAAAACTCTTGGTAAACGGAAAGTCTAGCCTATATTCTTATTCTTCTTCTGTTGTTTTTTGGCAGTTTGCTTATGGTGCATTAGTGCCACCAACTGGATCAGTAGTTTGGATCCCGAATTGAATGAATGAAATGTTCTTGTATTTCTTTTATATTTATGTTTTGTGTATAATAAGTTTGTAACATCACTGTAAGTTCTTTCGTTGCTTAATTTATTTTCTAGGGTTTTAGGGTTTATTTTTAATTGTTCTATTTCTTTCTTTGTCTTTT
>SRMA01025514.1:85534-167901 GCA_007224835.1 Danionella cerebrum
AGTAAAATCCTAAAGAGTTAAATTAACTCTACTCAGAGTGTATTTGGTCCCACTCTATATAGAGTTAAACCAACTATGAAGGAGAGTTATTTAAATAAGTCTATTTGAACTAAACAGTCTATTTTTGTCTGTTTTTACTCTTTCTGGAGTGGACTTGGTCCCTCTCTGAATAGTTAATATTTAGTTTGCATTTTCCATGCAGATTTGGAAAAACATGAAGAAAATAGATTATTAAATTACTCTTTCTCAGAGTCGGTTTAACTCTATATAGAGTGGGACCAAATATACTCCGAGTAGAGTTAATTTAACTCTTAGGATTTTACTGTGTATTTATGTGACTATTAGCCAAGCATTTGTCTGTGTTTGTCTACCAGTGACAAAAATATGATCACAAAGCAATATCCCATGTTCACAACTGACATTACACATAGATATTGTTAGGGGCAACCTTCCCAAGAATGGTAAGGGAAGGGGAAAGAGCTCAAATGCACACAATATGGAATCAACTCTAATTCAATAAAGAAACACCCGTGGTGGGGCAAAACCCAACATAAAATATACTGGAAAAGCTAACTTTCATACAAAAGGCAATCAATGACTGCAAACCAGCCTGCTGCTGGGGAACAAACAGGAAATACTATTTCTAAAGGAATTAACAAAGATAAAGCACAAACTCAAGCTTACCAGCCATACGCGTGAATCTCAAATAATGAACCCACACAGGGAATAGTGAGCAAGAGCATTAAGGGAGCAGGCAAACGAGGGGAACAACAAATCAGACATGAGGAGCAGGTGGGGCACGTGAGGGCTAATTAACAAAGACACAGAACTAAGACACACACACACAGGAGAAGACGCCAGAATAAAAGGTACCAGAGGGGGAACTCAGACAAAAGCTGTATCCCAATCCAGGTTCTAAAAGCCTCTGGAGGGTCCTTCCTACCCAGCCTCCAAGGCTGCGGCTTGGAAGTATTGTCAGAAGGCTGCAAAAACTCTTGGTAAACGGAAAGTCTAGCCTATATTCTTATTCTTCTTCTGTTGTTTTTTGGCAGTTTGCTTATGGTGCATTAGTGCCACCAACTGGATCAGTAGTTTGGATCCCGAATTGAATGAATGAAATGTTCTTGTATTTCTTTTATATTTATGTTTTGTGTATAATAAGTTTGTAACATCACTGTAAGTTCTTTCGTTGCTTAATTTATTTTCTAGGGTTTTAGGGTTTATTTTTAATTGTTCTATTTCTTTCTTTGTCTTTTTTTATTTTGAATACATTGTATTAAAACATGCTTTGTGTTTGTGTTCTGGTTGCATTGGTCACATTTCCCACATTTATTTTTTTATTTTGTGTGTAATTTAAACCAGTATGTTGTTCTAGCTTCATTCTGTTTTCACAAGTTGTATAAACTCCTTTGTCTGCTTTGTAAAACTTGACATCCACCAATACTTCGTTGACATTAATTTGGCTGCGTGTCGCAATGTTTACAATAAATGTTAAAAATATGTTACAATTCGCCTATCACTACCACCATTTAAAGCTTGAATATACTGTCCTTTATTAAAAAAAACATGTTACTTACATGTAACTACAAATTTAAGTGTGTTTTGTGTTGTTTCTAATGGAAAAAAAACACATGCAAAGCATTGTGGGATATCAGAGGCCACAAAGGATGGTCGCGATGCATCTTCGGAATTCACTGGAAAGTAGGATGCATTTGAAGGGTGCATTTTAAGGAACCTTCGCGTTTTGCCGAAATGAGAAAGCCTTAGCGCACCGTCGTGACGACAGTGGCCTTAAAATGCGTACTCGGGAGGACGCCCACTTCTGGATTGGGACACAGCTAAAGAGGATGAGCAGACAGAAAGTGGCCGGAACGGAAGGAAAGGCTACAAAATAAAAGACTCTGAGACAGAACAAAATAAAAGTAACAGGAGCAAGAACCTAACAGATATATTGCTTATTGTTCCTATAATAAGAATCTTTGTTAAGTAAGTGTTTCAAAAGGAACAAAAAGCTTGAAATACTGATTTTTTCACCTTTTAATAACAGGTACAAGATGGTGTTGAGATTGGGAGCCTGGTGCCACATGGAAGCCATGAAATATCAATGTCGTTGCATGGACGAGGCCTAAAAGGTGGAGGTGAGAGTAGCGATTGCCAAGGAGAGTAACAGAATATTGCTCACAAGGTCATTATGAAACATTTGAATACAAATTTTCTCTCAATGTTGACATTTTTTCAGGGAGGTTTGGTCAAACTACGCCACCTTTGGTTGACTTTTTGAAAGATATATTGGGAAGGTATCCAGAGGGCGGACAAATTCTTAAAGTAAGAATGCTTTGTGTAAAAATGTGTATAGTCCATACTGCTTAAAGGATCTAAACAATGTTTCATTAGTCCTGAGAGTTTATTAGCTGTCTTGTTTCTATTGTGCAGGAGCTGATCCAGAATGCTGAGGATGCTGGAGCCACTGAGGTTAAGTTCATGTTTGATGAGACGGAATACGGCGTGGAATCGCTCTGGTCACAGGAAATGGCCCAATATCAGGGTATAGTAAACATATGGTTCATTTACAACATGTTTATGATGGGTTAATAATCTTTTATATTCTTTCACATATAGGAACAGCCCTGTATGTGTACAATGATGCCGTCTTCACACCAGAAGACTGGAATGGTATTCAGGAGATTGCTCGAAGCCGAAAAAGAGAGGACCCTCTTAAAGTGGGAAGATTTGGTATTGGGTTCAACTCTGTCTATCACATAACAGGTGAGGGAAAATATGGGACTTAAAGTTATTGGTGCTTCAAAAAGTGCTCACAACAGATTATGGTAATTTTTTAAATAGTCTAGCAATCATTTTTGTATATTTAATTTTTATGTAAATCCTAATACCAATTTTCACAGTTTGTTGTTTGATATATTCTGACGTTGCATTTCAACAGTTGTACTTTGAGAACTGCCATACCGACAGCATCACATTAATGACACAACAATGGAGAGCATTGTCTTATCAGTTTATGGATTGCATTAAAAACCAATCAACAGAAAAAGAATTTAAAAAATAATAATAAATTACTTTTTTAATAAATAAATAATTTAATAAATAAAATTTAAAAAACACAAAAAATATTTAACCATTACTTTAATTTCGCTTTCAGAAAAAACATGGAAGGGATTTTGATTAAATTGCAGTGTTAAAGTAAATAAATGGCATGAGCATGAGCACCTCTGAAAAATTCCACGTCAAAGTGGAAAGTCCAAAGAAACAAATAATTCATTTACTTTCTTCTGCTCTTTTGAAGCATACCAGAAAAATGTATTGGTAAATTATAAACTATGACTAAAAATCAATGTTCTTTTTTACTTCTAGATGTTCCCAGTATATTCAGTGGAGATCAAATTGCGATGCTGGACCCCCATCAGATGTTGTTTGGGGTTCACGAGTCTGGCCAGTGCTGGAATTTGAAGTCTGATCTAAAGGAAATAACTGAGCTGAACGATCAGTTTGCCCCTTACTTTGGTTTGCTGGGTATCTCTGAGAAAACCATTACAGATGGCAACTTCCCAGGAACACTTTTTCGTTTTCCTCTCCGAATCAAACCCTCACAGCTAAGTAACAACATTTACAACAAAGAGAAGGTCCTGGAGCTTTTTGAGTCGTTCAAAGTGGATGCAGACACTGTGTTGCTATTTCTAAAGAGTGTACAGAAGGTTTCTCTTCACATTCGTGAATCAGATGGAACAGACCGGATGCTTTTCCAGGTTACAGCAAAGAATAGTCAAGAAGATAAGCTGGAGCGACCCAACTCTCTTAAGACATTGGGACAGGCAGTTGATAGCTACAATAACGGGGTACTGAAAAATTCAGTCACTTGCGTTACCTACCAACTCTCTATTGAAGTGCATGACGAACCTGCCAAGGAACCTCAGACGACCACATGGTTGGTGTGCAATGGTGTTGGAGGGCGAGGCATGTGCAGTGACCTAGATTCCCTTGCTGATGATCTGAAGTTCGTCCCGACAATTGGCATTGCCTTGCCTCTCAAACTTTTTGAGGAGGATAAAGGGGCAGCTTCCAATTTCCTAGGACGTGCTTTCTGTTTTCTTCCACTGCCCCTCGGAGAAGAAAGTTTGACAGGTTTGCCAGTCCATGTCAGTGGTTTCTTTGGCCTGACCGACAACCGCAGAAGCATTAAATGGCGGGAGGCAGACCAATGGCGGGACCCATCAGCTCTTTGGAACCAGCTTCTGGTTATCACCATCATCCCAAGGGCTTACTTCACACTCATAATGGAGACCATTAAACGAATCCAAACTGCGAATGTCAAAGATTCCCACCTTTCTCCCACAAGTATTTACAAAGCCTGGCCTGATCCAGACAAAATTCGCCCTCACTGGATACCCATTCTTGAACCACTCTTCAATGACTTGCTTCAGGAGGCAGTCATCCATTCGCTCAGTGGGAGCTGGGTACAAGTGGATGAAATTGTATTATCAGACTTGGACTCAAGAATGGAAACTACAGAGACTGTGATGAAATATCTCCAAAGTTCAGGGATGATGTTGGCTCAGGTGCCAGTGTGCATCGATACTGTACTAACAATGTTTGTCACCAAGCCAGGAAGCCTGAAAAGAGTAACCCCTGCATTTGTGCGCCAGACTCTAAGGAAATGTCGCCACAAAGGGTCCCACGAGGAGAAGTTGCTTCTGTTGGAGTTTATTCTCAGTGATGCCTGCTACAATGACCTCATTGGACTTGAGCTTCTGCCTTTACAAGATGAGACATTTGCTGTGTTTTCGTCTTCTGTGAATGACAAGGATGCTGTCTACATTGCCTCACAAGAGTTTCCCAGGTATATGTTTCATTTTTAGCAACGCATGGATGATTTTGTTATTACAAAGACAACAAAGCCGGCAACAAAGTGGCATGTTTTCCAGCAAGTTTACTACTGTTGGCTGATAAAATCACTTTGCAATGTAATTTCAAAATTATGAATTTGATTGAATTAAAGTAGTGCTTAACCATGAGTAGGGCTTGGTGTTATGGCAAAAACCACAATATTGTCTAAATCACAAGTGTAAAACAAACAAATGTCTTAAACAATAAGTAAGTTGAAAAATCTATTTAAAACTTAGTGCAGAGCAATTAAATGACCGTTTAATTCCTCATTATACACAGAACTGAGAAGGATAAACTTTTTTTCTGATTAGAAAACATCTAATAATACGCGTAAACTTTGATGGAAATGCATTTACAGAATAAATCATAGTGCAAATGCAATGCGTTTTTCGGTTGTAACTAGGGCACGATAGACAAACCAATGAACTCATTTCATTGCGCAATAGCTGAGGTGTTGTTTTGGTCATTAAAGTGGTTCAGGATTATCACCTCCCAGAACTACAGCTACATATTGCGTTTCATCTACGAGTAAGTTATTATATACGGAAAAATACCTTTTTTTCCTAACGCAGCATTTTTCAATTTTCTTTTGATATTTGGCACTACTTAATCAGGAAGTGACGATTTTATTCCCTTGGACTCGTTTGAAGGAAATTGACCTTTAGTTAATATTTTATGTGATATTCCAGTTTTTCACTGAAATAAATTTTTGTACAAAATAAATTTATGTTTGCATTTTTGGACGGAAACATGGCTAATGTCTAATATTTGAGAAAAGATAATCGTAGGCGTTTACCCAGGATCGCAAAAAAAACTAGAATATGTGTGTCTAATTACGAAATATTTGACAAATGTTTCAAATTTTTATAGAAAACCTCTTTGCACACCTGGAAGAAAATGGCTAAACAATATGGAAAGACAAATATGTTTAAAATAGGCAAATAAAGCATGATATCAATATGGAACAATTTACACCAGGGGGGTCAAACTCATTTTCACTGAGGGCCACATTAGCATAATGGCTGTACTCAAAGGGCCAGATGTAACTTATAAATGTAAAACAATGTAGTCGAATGTAATGTTAAATAAATATAACTGCTCCTTAATGTTAAATAACTCATTATTTATAACTTACTCAAGTGACAATTCAGTTGCATAGAAACAACTGTATGCTTGTTGTTCTAATATAAATCTTTTAGATTTTTGTCATCTTATGAAAACCCACATATCTCCATTATTGAAGGATCAAACAGATGGCATTTATCTGAGCTTATTGGTGTAATTTGTGTAAAAAAAAATACCTCAAGAGGCTCAAGAAACAGATCACAGATAAACTATTAGCTGTGCCCATTTCACATCTTGAAATTTATTTTAGCGTGAGAAATCGGAGGTGTAGCGTGAGAGATCACTCAAATGCGTGAGTCTTACGTTCAATGTGAGAGAGTTGGCAGCTCTGCAGTTTCACTCGTGAGTATGGATGCGGAAACACTGTTTGGCTACCGTAGACCAAAGGCATTGTGGGAAATGTAGTTTTTTGTTGTTTGTTTTTAGACACTCAAAAAAGCTCTCGCGGTCCACATTAGATCACATGGCGGGCAACATCTGGCCCACGAGTTTGACACATTAACTTGAATCCTCATTGAGCTATGTTGTGTCTTTAGACACTAGATCTTTAGCTCTCTTCAAACATAGTTTCTCCTTAAAATTATTGTACTAATTTCTCATAGTGTGTTAAAATCTTGCCTGGTGAGAACAGCAGTTTCAGCACTGTGCACTACAGTTTTAGCACTGTGCAGCTCAAGCTAGTGTTAGCTTCACTAACATTGTTTGTAAGGCTCCGATAGCATGTTTTTATCATGTTGGTGAGTTAAAAGGTGGTGAAATAGGGTTATTGTATTCCCAGTTTTTCATCACATGTAGCTAATCGTAGTATTTCAAAGTTACATCAATTTTCAAAAAGCAAAACATGTTCTGAGACTTCTCACAGGATCAGAATTTTCCACAGGGACTGCTTCTCTCCAGGAGCAACTTTTTGCACTCCTTGGTTATGTGATTGGCAGAAAGACCTGATCAACTTATACTCTTATCAATCTCTTATCAAAAATATTATTTTCTTATGAACCTTTGACCAAACCTTTTGTTACCTCATTTTTAATTTTAGGTCACTTTATCCAGGACTGGAAGGAAGATTTGTCTTGGAAAGCATCCCCCAACATGTCATGACCAGCCTGAAAGAAGCTGCCAAAAGCAGAGGTAGATATCACATAATTCCATTCTTAGGAATTTGAGTTCAGGTCATATGCTTCTGTGGAAGAACTTTGTCGTGTTTAATAGGTCTTAAGTCTATTTTGCTGTAGGGGGTCACATTCTTAAACTTTATGCATGATTGTCACATTGTTCTCCTTTTTAAACGCTTAAGTATATGATTGAATATTTGTTCACCAAGTTTGATCTGTGCTTTGTTTTCCATTTTTATTACAGTATAAGCATCCATTAAATACCAAACTATTGTTTTTTTTTTTTTTCGTTTAACATTTCACGTTTGAATTTCAGTTCAACAATATCTTTGGGGTTGTTCAGGTAAGTTGACAATTTGTCTGATGCCTGTTGAGCTGTAGTTGACATGCCCTCCTTGATTCATACTACTCACCCACTAACATCTTTGAATGTTAATCCATTAACCATAGTTTAACAAACATAATAGAGTACAGTTCCAAACAATCTTCCCCAAGTGCATGAGACCTGTACATTTTAAACAACCTCAAAGGTGTAATTTGCTGCAAATGGGCTTTCCTGACAGTTGCAGCAAAACTATGACAGGACTCCCCTGCACTCTATGGTAAATAACCATTAAAATAAACTGAAATACTTCTTTAAATAGGAATATGTTAAGGCTTACAATATAAAACCACATTATCAGTCAGTTACGAGCTATTAAATTTATACATTTGTACAGGTATGAACTCAGCAGATAGTTTCAATTAGTTTATGCATTCTATCCCCTGTTTATTAAATTGCATCAACATCTAACATATGAATATACCAAATATTAAAACTGTTTTAAGGCTAATTTTCCAGCACCCCATTATATGAGGTTTGAACGGTGATGTGTCTGACAGTAGAGTAATCTCAAGTGTTTTTAGTTTCATAAACCTTTTTTTGATTCTGTAGATTGAGTTAAAACTGCTCAAATAGCTCACGATCAAGTTTTGTGTGTTCCTTTAGGAAGGCCTTGCACTCAGGTTCAAGTGCTGACCCCAGAGAGATCGGCACGTCTGATTAAAGAAGTCCTTACCACAGCATGGCCTTCTAGGGATTTCGCTGTTTGTTGGAACCCCAGTGATCAAGAGAAGAAGCACCCCTCAGCAGCTTGGCTCAGAATGATCTGGAAACACCTCTATATTAACTTTGCAGAGGATCTCAGTGTCTTTGAAGATTTGCCTTTGATTCCAAATGTGCTGTTAAGTGACACCTTGGATTCGCTTGAGCTTCTAAGACTTAAAGCTCAATCACCTATTGTTCTCATCAATGAGGAAGATGGCCCTCCATCACAGGATTTACTCGAAGTAATGAAGAAACTTGGTTGTGTGATCTTGAAGCAGCTAGATCCTTGCTTGCACCACCCACTGCTGAAAAATTACATTCATGAGTCATCACCTAGCGCCCTGTTGCACATTATGGATAGGTCTTCATCCCAGAGATTAGCAAACCAGGTTTCATCTCTCTCTGTCAAACAGAAGATTGCCCTGAGAGGCTTCTTAGCTGGTCTTACTGATATCACTGAAAAAGAAAAACGCATAATCCAAGAGCTTCCTATATTTGACAAAGTTGGGCAGAAGTCTAAGGCAAATGCTTCCAATTTTACACCACTCAAAGGTGCCAAAATATTGCATCACACAGCCAAGCATCCATTAGATGTAAAAGTGTCCATAAGTGTAGTTGACTGCAGTGATGAGGCGACCATACGTCTAGTAAAACTGTTGAACATTGAACGAGTGCAAAGCACTGAATGTCTAAAGGTTATAATTCAGGACATAGAGAAGGGGTTCTACACCAGAGAAGAGGTCTCAAAAATCATGCTCTGGGCTCTTACCCACTTATCTTTTCTCAAGAATGAAAACAAGGCAGTAATAAACTGGCTTTCTTCACTTAAATTTATTTATACTTCTTCAGAAAAGCCAAGTGCACCAACGGACTATTTTGATCCAGGGTTGGAAATATTGCAGAACCTTTTCTTCAAGGAAGAAAAGGTAAGATTTCCCCCAGATGTTTATACATCATCCCCAGATGTTCTTCATTCACTGAGACAACTGGGGTTAAAAAATGAAGTTCAGCTCAGTGAAAAGGATGTTCTTCACATTGCCAAAAAAATAGAGGAGTTGCATGGGAGTAGCAAACCAGAATGGAATCCCATTTTAAAGAAGGCAAAAACACTTCTCACCATCCTGAACAAGCAGACGAAGCTGGTGAAGTCCGCTGAAGTTCAAAGTAACCTACAAAAACTGAAATGGGTTCCTGTTTGCAAAGACAGACCTTTAAATTACCCCAAATCACTTGCTTGGAGAGGCGATTCTTGCTACATTTCCTCACTTTCTGAAATGTGTGATGTTTCTCATGCAGTTCTCGTAGGATCTTCAGTTTGCCTGGTGGAACGCACATCTGTAGGCATGAAAAAAGCTCTAAAGTTATCGTTAGAACCTCAGGTTGACCAAGTGCTCCAGCATTTGAAAGCAGTTAATGACTGGCACCGATCCCAAGCATTTACTACTGAGGACTGGTATCAATTCCAGCAGATCTTGTTTGAGATATACGGGTTCATGCAGGATCACTTGGAGGACGCAAGGGAAGCCTTGAAATCTCTCCCCTTTGATTGGGTTTGGACTGGGAAAACTTTTGCTTGCCCTGGATGCACAGTTTTAAACCCAATACCAGATTTAGACCTCCAGCCTTACTTGTACTCCTTTCCAAAGACCATTGCAAAATTCAAGAAGCTTTTTAAATTCTGTGGTTCCATTGAAGAAGTTGTTCCCAGCCACGTGTTCGAAGTTATCCAGACGATCAGACAAAAAAGTGAGCAAGGCATGACAAAAGAAGAGAGCAAGCACAATGTCCTGCTCCTAATAAACATTTTACGATGGTTATACAGCAGTCAGATATCAGTAGACACAGACATGCACGTGCCCATTCTTTACCACAAAGATCTAAGCAAACTGGTCATGAAACCCATCCACGAATGCACTTACTGTGACATCAAGGTTGAGGATTTGAATGACTTACTAGAAGATGTTACAGAGCCAATTGTCCTTATCCATGATGACATTCCAATGAAAACTGCTGAGTGGTTGAAAGTTCCATGCTTGAGTACAAGGCTGATTAACCCAGAGAACCTTGGCTTTGAACAGTCGGGTCAAAGAGAGCCGCTGACTGTGAGAATAAAGAACATACTAGAAGAGTATCCATCAGTTGCAGATATATTCAAAGAGCTCCTGCAGAATGCTGATGATGCAAATGCCACTGAGTGCAGCTTCTTGATCGACATGAGAAAGAATCTTGAAATCCGAGAGAATCTTCTTGACCCTGGCATGATGGTTTGCCATGGCCCCGCTTTGTGGTCATTCAACAATTCAGTTTTCTCTGATACGGACTTCCTTAACATAACCAGGCTTGGTGGGTCCATGAAGAGATGTGAAGCAGACAAAGTGGGAAAATTTGGACTAGGGTTCAACTCTGTGTATCATGTGACTGACATACCCATTATCATGAGCCGAGAGTTCATGATCATGTTCGATCCAAACATCAATCACATTGGCAAACACATCAGAGACAAGTCAAATCCAGGCATCAAGATCAACTGGAGCAAACAGCAGAAACGACTAAGGAAATTTCCCAATCAGTTCAGACCGTTCATCAATGTGTTCAATTGTCAGCTTCCCCTGTCACTTGAGGCCCCTTACAAGTATGAAGGGACCCTTTTTAGGCTTCCTTTCAGAACTGAGCAAGAGGCATCTGTAAGTGAAATCAGCAGTGTCTACTACAATACAACCGACATCTACTCTCTTGTTGATGAATTCAGCATCTGTGGGCACAGACTCATTCTTTTCACACAACATGTTGGAACAATGGTCTTGAAGTATTTAAAATGCGAGGAATCAAACCCTACAGCTGCACAAGATGTCGTCACAATCAATAAGAGTGTGTGGTCTTCCAGTGCCGCTTATGGTCCATTAAGTATTCTGAAAGCTGCAGCCAAAGTAATGAAAAAAGTGTCAGGCACCAACAGAGTGCCAACTGAAGTTCCTAAATCTGGCTGCATCATCAGGATTGTAGTTGAAGAGTTTCATAACGTCTTTAGGCGCATCGTTGATCTTCACTCCCCGCTCTTCAGAGGTCCTGAAGAGGACCCATCATCCTACTTTGAGATGGCAGCTAAAGGGTCACAAACTAAGAGACTCACAGATGACATGCCACAAAAGGGAGTGGAAAATACTAACTGGCTTATCTGCTCATGCATGGATGTGACAGAAGCTCTAAAGTTCTCTTTGAGTGACAGTGGAAAACGACTCGGTCTGGTACCGTGTGGAGGCATTGCAGTGCTACTTTCCGAAGAAGAGAACAGAAAATGGACTGTGAAGGCAAGCACAACACCAATAGGGGAAGTTTTCTGCTACCTGCCCCTTCGAATCAAAACTGGTTTGCCTATTCATATAAATGGCTGTTTTGCGGTCACATCGAATCGCAAAGAGATCTGGAAGACTGACACAAAAGGACAATGGAACTCAATTTTTATGCGACATGTGATTGTTCAAGCCTACTTGGCTGCACTTAACATGCTGAGGTCAATGGCAGAAAGTGGCGAATTGTTGGACTACAGCTATTATGCTGCCTGGCCAGACCCTGGGGTTGTCCACGATGATTTCAATCTGATTTGTCAAGGAGTTTATCAAGAGATAGCCAAAGGCTCTGATGATCTTGCAAAAGTCTTCTCTGATGGGAAGACGTGGGTATCAATCAAAAATGTCAGATTTTTGGACGACTCTTTGCTCTGCAGACCTGACATTGGGTCTCCCGCATTCAAAATATTCTTGAAATATCTCAAAAAGTGTGGATCTCAAGATCTCTGCGCTGTTGAACTGCCAGACTGGGTCAAGGAAGGTTTTGATGATGCTGGCTGTAAAGGAAAGCTGATGGAGAACACTCTAACAGAGAAGCAGTTTTTCTCAGATGTTTTCTTTCCCCATATTGAGGACATTGACAAGGACCTTCGTGATCCTCTGATGCATTATGTTCTCAATGAAAAACTTGAGGATTTTGCATCGATACTTAGGGAAACTCCATGCATTCCATGTTCGGGACCAGCAATGAAACTTGTTTTGCCCTCTCGACTTATCCATCCTGAAGGAAGAGTAGCTAAACTGTACAACAGTGAAGACGGAAGGTTTCCTGAAGGAAGTTTAAAAGACTACATGAACCCAGTTTGCCTGGTGAAGTTAACGCAGCTGGGGATGGTCAAGGATGATCTATCTTGGGAAGACCTGATTGAACGGGCTGAGTCAGTACTGGCTCTAAATGAAGACGACCATACACTTGCTTGCCACAGGAGCAGTGTAATTCTCAGTCTCATTGACGAAAAACTGAAAATTAGAGACCCGGATGCTAATCAATATTTTGCCAAACTGCAAAACATAAAGTTTCTTCCATTTTTGACAAAACCAGCAGGGTTTTCACTTCCATGGTATGGAAACAATTTTCCCCAGTCAACCCTGTTCTCTGCCACAGAGCTTTTCACAACAGACCACCAAGACACTGTGTGTTTAATGACACCAATTCTGAATGAAAATTCTCCTTCGTTTAGAGGATGTGGTCCAATCTCACTGGCTGTGAAAGATTTTCTTGGACTGATTAAAAAGCCAGCAGTTTCCTTAGTCATCAGCCAGCTGAAAGAGCTCTCAAACTCGTTTGATGGTGTGACTCTGTATCAAGAGAACATAACCAACGCCTGTTACAAATATCTCCATGAAGAAATGTTGCAGTCTGACTTTCAGGAAAATGAAATCATGGAAGAACTCAAATTGTTTTCTTCTATTCTTGTTGAAAATACATATGTTGAGCCATCAAAAGTGGCATTCAACTTAAACTTTGATGCTGCTCCATATCTGTACCAGCTTCCCAACAAGTACAGAAACAGTTGTCGAGAGCTTTTTGAAAACCTGGGAGTTTACCCTAGTTTCACTGTTCAAACATTTTCTGCAGTTTTACAGCAAATAAAGAATGAATCTGGGACAAGCCCTCTTACGGAAGAAAACTTTCAGCTTTCTCGTCGAATAATTAGTGAGGGAATATGGAGCTTGATCAGAGATAAAAGTCAGGAGTTTTGCCAAATAAACTATGGGGAGATTCTACTTCCAGACAGCAATTTCATATTACAACCATCGAAATCCCTTTGCTACAATGACTGCCCTTGGATTAAAGTCAGAGACATGACTGTTAAGTACTGCCATGGTGACATTCCAAGAGAGGTAGCAGTAAAACTGGGGTCAATTCCTAAACGTCACAAAGCTTTAGAAAGATATGCCTCCAACATCTGCTTCAACAGCCTTGGGAGTGAGTTTGGGCAGAAGGAGAAACTCACTAGCAGAATAAAAAGTATCCTGAATGCTTATCCATCCGAAAAAGAGATGCTGAAGGAGCTTCTGCAAAATGCAGATGATGCAAAAGCAACAGAAATATACTTTGTCTTTGATCCAAGAATTCACCCAACTGACAGAATTTTTGATGACAAATGGATCCCCATGCAAGGGCCATCACTCTGTGTCTATAATAACCAACCATTCACAGAGGATGATGTAAGAGGCATTCAGAATCTCGGAAGAGGTACCAAGGAGGCAAACCCTGGAAAAACCGGACAATATGGCATTGGGTTTAACTCAGTATATCACATAACTGACTGCCCATCTTTTATCTCCAATAATGACATTCTCTGCATCTTTGATCCACATGCCCGTTATGCACCTGGAGCAACAGCTGTCAGTCCAGGAAGGATGTTCAGAGATTTGGATTCTGACTTCAGAACTCAGTTTTCTGATGTACTCGGCTTATACCTTGGGAATTACTTCAAGCTGGAACACAGCACAATGTTCAGGTTTCCAATACGAAATGTTGAAATGGCCAAAATCTCAGAGATCAGCTCAGCACCAGCTTCTGACAGAATGGTTCAAAATTTTCTTGACAAAATAAGAACAGATGGTGCAGAACTTCTCATGTTTTTGAATCACATGGAGAAAATTTCTATTTGTGAAATCGAGCATGGAACTGGAGATTTAAAAACTCTTTATTCTGTGACAGCAAAAATCACAGATGGAGATCGACTAAAACGTAAGCAATTTCATGCTTCCGTTCTGGACAGTGTCTATAAGAAAAAACAGCTGGCTCAAATTCCCGTTCAGCAGATTGCCTACACAATGGACATAGAAGACACTGATGGAAACTGTACTAACTGGCTCATTTGTAACAGATCAGGGTTTTCTGACATGGAGAAAGTATCAAAAAGTGTGATCTCAGCTCACAAAAATGAAGACATAACACTGTTTCCACGAGGAGGAGTTGCTGCATGCATTAGCCACAACTACAAAAAACCTCACAGAGCTTTTTGTTTCCTTCCTCTGTCTCTGGAAACTGGTCTGCCTTTCCATGTGAATGGTCATTTTGCTTTGGACTCTGCTCGAAGGAATCTGTGGAGGGATGACAATGGAGTTGGTGTTCGAAGTGATTGGAACAACAATCTTATGAAAGTTCTGATCGCACCTGCGTGTGTAGAGTTGCTGACTCAGGTGAAAAGACGCCTGTTTCCAGGCTCTGACCCCACCATGACAGTATTTCAAGGAACTCCAATTCATGTGGTCAAAGATATTTTGAGAAAGTTTTTGTCTTTCTTTCCTGTAAACAGACTGGACATTCAACCTGATTGGTATTGTCTGGTAAAGGCAACTTACCTTTGTGTTCATGCAGATTTGAAAAGACTGCTTCCAGTTCTTAGAGCTCCCTACATTGATAACAGTGACATGAACTCTGCAATATACATCTCTTGGGTGAACACGACCACTTCAAACAAAGGGCAGGCTTTCTTTGACAATTTACTTCAAGACGAATTGCACCAGCTTAAAAACACTGAGTACAACATTACAACAAGGAAGTCTGTTGCAGAAAATGTTTTCAGATTGAAGGCCATGCTCCTGGATGTTGGCTTCAACCTAATCCACAGTTGTGATGAGACTACCAGTCTCTACTTCTGCTTGGAAGATGCTGGAATTCCAGTTATCTATGTGACACCGGAAGATGTTAGAAAGTTCCTTCTTACATTCACATCTCCAGACACATCTTGTCATGTTGGAAAGCTACCTTGTCGACTGCAGCAATCAAGTTTCAAACTCTTCCATGGTCTAAAACTGCTGGTTGACTACTGCTTCAAAGACGTAGAGGAAAAAGACACAAGCATAGAGGGACTGCCACTGCTAATGACAATGGACAACATTCTACAAGTGTTTGACTCGAGACACCCCAAATTTCTGACCAATCATCATGATCTAATCTCACCAAGAAAGGATCTTTTCATGCACACCTTGTACATAAGGTACAGTAACATCCTTTTAAAAGCCGGTGTTGCAAAGACCTTTGACATTAGCAGTTTTGGAGATCTTCTAGGATCTGTTCTGCCACGAGAGTGCAGAACGAGGTTCCCAGTCAAATGGAAAGAGAACACTCCTACTGAGTCCTGGCTTAAGAGCGCATGGCATTTCATCAGTGAACGAATTGCAACCAAAGATGACCAGAAAGAAATGAAATCCAAATTTGAGACTGCTCTGGATATCTTGAAAGACTGGGCACTTCTTCCAGGAATCAAATTCATGGTCTCGGGAAACAAACTGGTCGTGCCAGAACATGAAGTCTTGCTGCCCTTGAGCTTAATCTCTGTATCTATCTACCCAAATGGACAAAATGACAAAGTCTTTCATACCCTGATGAAAGGAGGATGCATTCAATTGGCTGTAAATAAAATATGTGTAAAAGAGAATCCCATCTTGCCTGTACTGGCTCAGCACACTGCAAATGTAGACAACCCCTGCAGTATACTTCGCACACTTGAGTACATGATCCAGACATCAGCTTTCAAATCTTCAAGTTTGACCGACAAAGATTTTGAAGCGTTATTACTATACTTCAACTGTAATTTGACAAATCTGACCAAGGATGACATGCAGTGTCTGAAATTGTTGCCATGCTACAAAGCAGTAAGCGGAAGGTTCATGTCCATTTCAAACTTTGACACATGCTATGTTCTTACTAAAAACATTCCCTTTGCCGACATTGAAAAGTGGGCACACAACACATCTTCTGCCTTCCTTGCTGACAATCCACAACTGAAAGACCTTTACAGCTTTCTTGGAGTCAAACCAGTTGACGACCTTGAGGTTTATCTGAATCATGTCCTTCCAAAATTTGACTTGTTCACAAATGATGCCAAAATCCAGCATGTTGTCTATCTGAAGGAGAGGTTATTGGCAATGGACGAACCAGTCAGCATCAAGGATAACATTTATGAAAAGCTAGAAAGTCTGCCCTTCATTTATGACTCCACCAACCGACTGAAACCTGCCAAAGCATTCTTTGACCAAACAGTTAAAGTCTTTGAGGTAATGCTTCCTCAAAAATTTTTCATTCCAAACACCCTCTTCAGAAAGATTGAGCAGGTGTCGAAGCCAAAAAGTGGTACATCTTATTTGCCATCGTGGATAACATTCCTACGCAACATTGGCCTGAAATACATTGTGTCTCAACAGCAAGTTCTTCAGTTTGCAAAAGAGATCAGCATAAAGGCTTATACAGAGAACTGGTCAAAGGAAAAGGTTCAAAATGTGGTTGATGTTCTCCTAAATCACATTTTCAATGAGAGAACAGATCTGTTTGATGGAACATTCCTCAAAGAACTGTCCATGATAGCATTTCTGTGCCCAGAGAGAGCACCAGCTGAACTTGTTCATCTTCATCCCCAGTACCAAGAAATGAATGGCACTGTTCCTCTAATTCGATTCAATGGCTCTCAAGTGAATCCGAAGTTCAAACAAACTGATGTCATGCAGCTGTTATGGACATCCTGTCCCATTCTACCAGAAAGGGCTACACCAACAAGCATTAAAGACCAAGACGGAAGCACTCTTTCCGGTCAAGAACAGCTTGATCTTATTTTAACAATGTTAAATGTCAATGTGGACCCACCATTGGACAAAGTCATTAGTAACTGCATAAACATTTGTGATAGTACCAACCTGGATGATGACACAGTAAAAACACGAAACAAGGTCTTGCGTTGCATTTACGAATTTTTAAATGCTGACAAAGATGATTTTCGGTTCCAGTTACGAGGAGTAGCCTTTGTCATGGTTGAGGATGGCTGGAAACTCCTTAGACCCGAGGAAGTTGTCATTAATTTGGACAATGAATCTGACTTCAAACCATACTTGTACAAACTTCCTCTAGAACTTGGAACATTTCACCAACTTTTCAAGCTGTTAGGAACGGAGGACATTGTTTCAACAAAACAGTATGTTGAAGTTTTGTATCGGATATATCGAATTTCAGAAGGCAAGCAGCTTGACCCAAATGAAATGAGAACAGTAAAAAGGACCGTCTCTGGACTTTTCAAAAGTCTCCAAAATGACCCAGTGCAGGTCCGTAAAGACCTTGAAAATCTTAAAGATTTGACATTTTACCTTCCAAGTCATGATGGACGATTGGCCAAATCAAACACTTTGGTCTTTGATGATGCACCACACTACAAGAGCCGAATCCAAGGCAACGTTGGTGTTCAGATGCTAGTTGACATGAGTCAATGTTATTTAGGGAAAGACCATGCCTTTCACACAAAACTGATCATGTTGCTTCCACAGAAACTGAGGACAAGGCTTCTGAGTAGTATCCTAGAAGAACAACTTGATGAAGAGTCACCAAAAATGTGCCAATTCGGTGCCCTTTGCTCGCTGCAGGGACGCCTTCAGTTGCTTCTGTCATCAGAGCAGTTCATCACTGGATTAATTAGGATAATGAAACATGAAAATGAGAATGCCTACATGGTGAATGAAGAGAAGGCTATACGATTATGCAAAGCATTGTGCGAGGGCTTAAAGGTGTCTTGCTTTGAAAAACTACAAACAACATTGCGGGTGAAAGGCTGCAGTCCAATTCCGCACAGCCGTAGTGAAACCCTTGCCTTTCTTAAAAGGTACGGAACAGCAGTTATTCACCTCTATATTCAACATTCAGACAGCAAAGACATTAACTTTCTCCTTGCTTTGGCAATGACTCTCAAGTCAGCAACAGACAATCTGATTTCTGACACTTCTTATCTCATTGCTATGTTGGGCTGCAATGATATCTATAGAATAACAGAAAAGCTGGACAATCTTGGTGTCAAATATGACACAACTGAACCCTCAAAGTTGGAACTTCCACTCCCTGGTACTCCCATTCCTGCAGAAATTCACCACTTACTGCTCATGGACCCAATGAATGTCTTTTACCCTGGAGAGTATGTTGGTTACCTTGTAGATTCAGAGGGAGGCGATATTTTAGGCACTTACCAACCAACATACACCTATGCAATCATTGTCCAAGAAGTCGAAAAGGAAGAGGAAGAAAGTATAAGTGTCCTTGGAAAATGCTTTCAGATTGACATCGGATACAGTGAGTATAAAATTGTAAGCTCACTAGATCTTTACAAATTTTCTAGACAGGATGATAGTACCCATATCAGAGAAGGGGCACCAACTCCATCAAGTCCCTCAGAGGGTCAATCGCCTCAAGCCAAAATGGTTCCTCCAATATTTCCTGGGAAGGAAAATCACAAAGCTCCTCCAACCGAAACATCTCCCAAAAAGATCAGAATAAATGCATTACCAGACATTCTAAAAGAAGTCACCTCAGTAATAGAACAAGCTTGGAAGCTTTCTGAAATTGAACGCAAGAAAATAATACGACGCTTGTACTTGAAGTGGCACCCTGACAAAAATGGAGAAAATCTAGATATTGCTACTGAAGTCTTCAAGCACCTTCAAAATGAGATTAACAGGATGGAAAAACAAACACAAGCTGACCAGACAACTGATAGAGGATCAAGGAGACCTTTTTCTGCATCCTCCACAAGATTCCAGTCTGAGAAGTTCTCATTTCAGAGATTTTACACATCATGGAACCAAGAAGCAACAAGCCATAAATCAGAGAAGCAGCAATTCCGAGACCAGTATAACAACTATGCAGGAACATCACATTCAAAACGGTTCTTCGTACCACCATCATTTAAGTCTGTCGGGAACCCTGTGGAGGCACGTAGATGGTTGAGGCAAGCTAGGGCCAACTTTTCTGCTGCAAGAAATGACCTTCATAAAAATGCCAATGAATGGGTGTGTTTCAAATGTTATCTGGCAACAAAACTTGCATTAATTGCTGCAGATTATTCGGTGAGAGGAAAATCGGACAAAGATGTAAAGCCAACTGCTCTTGCACAGAAAGTCGAGGAGTACAATACCCAGCTTACTGGGTTGGCCAAGGATGTGCACATCCTGGAGGGTTATGGGGTGGACAGTTTAAGGACTCGCTATCCTGACCTTTTGCCCTTTCCTCAGATTCCCAATGACAGATACACTTCAGAAGTGGCAATGAGGGTAATGGAATGTACTGCACGGATTATAATCAAACTTGAGAATTTTGTCCAGCAAAAAATCTAAACATAAACCTTTGGTAATGAAACACATTGTAAAATAAATCAACTGCTGTGAATGTGCAATACATTTACAAATTGGTGTAACTAACTGGCCTTGGTATTTTGCCACTTCTGATGTAATACATGCATACTAGGTGTGCACACTTCTGTTGACGAATGCAGCAGTTTGATAGCAATTTTTTTTTCTAATCAACGGGTGTTTCTTTGTAAGTAAGGAATACCCTTGCTGCTTTTTTGTTTATAGAAATGTATTTTCTGCCTCAGCCATTATGAATATGCTATTGTGACAAATTAGCATGAGTTGCACAGCACTTTTATGTAAATAGGTTTGCGTGATTGCAGGAATTTAAATGAATGATCTTTTTAAAATGTAAAATGACAATGTTATGACAATGGTTCCATTCAGGGATCTGATGCTTCCATTCAGGGATCTATACCACTACCAGTACCGGTAGCCCATTCTGAAATAACATCGGAGAGTTGCATAAGTATTTTTACAAATGACCAGTTGGCAATTCAATAAGGTAAAAAAATGTTAAATCAGAATAGTAAATTAGTTATAGGTTCACATTTTGTCCTAGTGCAAGTAAATTTTTAAAAGATATGACATTCTATAAATGATTGGACAATTACATTAATCAATTTAGGGATACATTCTCATGCAACATGTAAATGTGTAATTTTCGTTCTCCTAAACGTGTAAAAGTTCCCCAGTTCACTACTGAACTATTTGAATGCAAACCCTTTGGACTGTTGCAGCTGTGGAGTTTTTATAAGCATTCTCTGATGTTAATGTTTATGGAATATGGACGTCAATATGGTGCTCATCTGCTCAATGTAACATTACATAAAAGTTTTCCATATATTTTATTTGTTGAACTGTGAGAGACACTGAATTAAACATGGCTGTTACATTAATTTGATACATTATGGCAATTAGATCTGAAAATGCAACATTTCACAGCAGATTTTATGGACCCGGCTAGAATGTTTTGGCAAAAAAAAAAAAAATGGGTTTAGTGACGAGTGCACTTCCCTTTGAGAAATAGTAACAGTTATAACATTACTGCATTTAAAAGTTCAATCACAGTCCAAAAAGGTAAATTGACAAGCTATAAACAAACAATCTTTTGAGCATTATAAGCCGTGAGAACTATGCAAATTCAGTATTTTATTTTTTTTATTGTGTGTGTCACAAACTGGAAAAATATTTTTAAAAAATCATAAATATAGCCTATACATGCTTTGTTTGATCTTGTCCACATTTATCCAACCATTCACACTTACTATTTTCCAAACAAAGAGCAACACATTTCTAAAAAGAACAAACCAGAGATGCTTTTTTTTGCCTCTTTGAGAAAAACCAGACGCTGTTTGATATTGTTCATAAATACACCCTAGAGAATACAGTAAAGCACTTTAAGATTCATACATTTCAACTATGAGGTTTATCTAAAGTCAGTTTATAAGAATCTCGTCTCTTAAAAACACTTACAGCCATTTTTTTTATATGATCAGACATAATTTATTAACATTACCTGGAATTGTCTGGTTTATTGCACCTCAAAATTATATTGCATAGGTTGTCAGCTGTTGACCAGCACCTTTACTGCCCAGCCTAATTTTAAACAATTTACAGACATAAAAAGTCAAAACTTTAAATATAAACTATACTTTAAACAAACCTGACTCTATGTTACTATAACTATTTTAAACGATGATGATTAGGCATAAATCACTGCTTTCAACTTTCTAAAAGAAAGGAAAGTGCAGATTTGTTTTTCAGTAACATTTGACTTCTATTTCTTACATTTATTCCAATATTCTTTTGCTTTAGTGGGTGCTTCAGATTTCAGTGAGATTGCCACCATTTAATGCTAGATTTCAATGGTAATTTTGCCCATTGTACCGCTTCTTTTTACGTTTTGCTACATGACAAAGTCAGTGTTGTGGAAAAAGTAAACACTGTAGTAGCTAAAAAAAGTACTTGCCATTTCAAATTACATGGTGCTGGAAACTGGGAAAAGTAAATTAAAAATGTGAGGTCCACACTGGATTACAAGAAAACATAAGAACTTTATGGCCCAGTAAAATAGCCCTGAACCATTACTGTACCACCCAGAGACAAGAAAGGACACAAAGCCCTTTCTACAAGTGTCAGACTGGTTTCGAGTGTCGGACAGAAGCTTATTCAGCAGTCTTGACGTTCGCTGCAAGTAGAGGAGACGCCAGCGATGGAGAAGAAAAGCTTCCCGCTGGCACAAACACACACTTCATATGTGTTATACATTTCCTGAGAGTCTTCTGATGTTCTTGCTTCTCCCAAAGGTAACACTGGCAAACGCACAGTTTCAGCATCTAAAATCAACTAAAACACACAAAGAAACCATCAGGTATTAAAAATGTTCTCAAAAAAGAAGCCTCTCCATCTGAAAATAACAGGCACCACTACAAACCAGCCCTTCAGCTGAGTGCAGAAGAATGTCAAAGTGTGCCGTCACGTCAACGTTCCCCGCCAAAGCTTTGACATGAACACCTTTTGGTGCCTCCATCCTGAGGGAGCGGGTTGGAGATTCCAACCTGAGAAAAATAAAGGAAACTATTCAACTACAGTAAATTATTTTCAACAGTTTATTCCTACAGTATTAATATATATATATAAAAACATTAAGTCAAGATTTTAATAATTGGCATGTACCTACTTTAGCTCTTTGTTAAGTACTGCTTTGACCAGAGGAGTCCTGACCGAATGCTCAAAGAGGGCACCGTCTGCTCCTGTGCAAACACCACAACACATACAATCAACAGCAGAAATAACCATAAAAATAAATTATGAACACTGTATGTGATAATTACAAACCATTTAAAAAACAGGCCATCCAGACTTCAGATATTTACTTGAGTTGCTGCATAGGCTAAAATTCTGCTGATGCTGTTACATTAAGGGAGTGTATAAAGATGGTTTTATATTCAAGACCAACTCTGTTTTTTATATGAAAAGCACATTATCGAGTCACAGTAAGTTACAAATCCAGGAACTAAACAATTTTAAAGTGTATGTTTGAGAACCACTCACAATGTTAAATCTACACTTCAAAAGTGTTGCCTCTCCCCAGCCCAGAGTAAAACCATGAACAGTGAGAGTCAGAATTTAACACCAGTTCAGAGGTGGCTATCACTAAACTCAAAAAGAGAGCAACAAAAGAGACTCCGAAGGTAAGTAATTGTGTTATTTAAAAAGGTTTAAATGGCAAAAACAGTTTTTATGCTAAATTTCATGTCCAAATATTGGGCCAGGAAAGTCATGTACCTTTATTAGCCTAATAAAATTAGCGTACCCTCAACATGTGTGACAACAAATTTACATTTAATTCTGTTTATATGTTTAACATTTTCCTAAAGACTAGAAGTGATGCAGTAATTGATCTTTCAGAATCATGTGACTGATGTATACACAGTAATATTAGCAGTGTCAATCCAACACCGCTCAGATCATATATGGTCCCAATCTATCGGGTGTAAAATCAGCAGTGTAAATCAAGTACTGCATCGCTTCTAAAGGTGGTGTAAAATTTAAGTAACCAGTGTTGGTTCAACAACACATGGTGTAAATAAGTACACTTTCCCAGTGTAGATGGGTGTAAAATTATCTGTTTTTACATTTACACCTGAAAATGCAAAATAAAAGTGCACCATAATCATGACTCCGCCCACAACAACTTCTGCCTCGAGGGAAGATGATGCCTTTTTGTCTGGTGATGGAGAAGTGTAACACCCTATACCCTAAGTGTAATGTTTAGCACTTTGAGATGCCAATTAAGCACTCTATATTCAACACTTCAACTTTTTACACCCAATAGATTGGGACCATGTATGATCTGATTGCTGTGTATGTCTTGGTAGTGGAGTCATGATTTGTAGCCGTATACTTTCAACCCTTCATTTTAGCCCTTGAGATAAATGGATCCTTACCACTAATGAAAATTAAAGTCGGTTAACACCGCTAAACCATATCAAGCAGTGTTGGTTTATCATTTTATTCTATTACTTTGTGACACTCTGCACATGAGATACTGTGAGTGTGGCAGAATGAGGCTCACCTGTTACACGGAGCTTTCCTTTGCCAACTACAGCTCCTTTTCCATCTGCATAAAATATATTTTCATCATGGTTTGAACTGATGTTTAAGTGTTGATTGAAACCCGTGACCTGACTGGGACCTGAGAACAGAAAAAAAACATTCCCTAAATAAATTTAATTGTTTGACATATAGGAAAAAGCATGCCAAGCTGACCAGTGTAAAAATGTTTATCACCATTAAAAAAAATGGTCAGCTCCTATGGACTATGGGTAAAGGGCATGACAGATCATTGTCAATCCTCCACCCCAACATTTTCCGTCTAATACATAATGTACTGTAGAACATTCCCAAAGATGATGCTAAAGGGGAAAACTACCTTGAAGATCAGCTACAAGTCTCATGTTTCTTTTTGGAGAATATCATGTAGAGTTTTTCTCAAAAATGGCATGTTAAACTGCTCTCAGAAACATAGTTTAGTGTTCATCTTGAATTATAAATATAATTTACGTAAAGCCATCCGAGGATTCAAGTGCAGAACATTTTCTTTAACACAAGCAAGCAAGTCCAGAAAACAAGATAGGTCACCTCGTCTACAAACAGATTGAAGATTTTTTAGTACGGTCTACACTTTAGACTTATTCTGGGGTTACTTTAAGTGTTTAAAGCCAATTAATCTAACAGAAGTCTCTTACCTACAGACACACTTCCGGTCACCTCTCCGTTGGCATTGCGAGCATTGAGAGAAACATTTTCAGAGGAGTGAACCAAAAGAGCTGAATCCTGTAAAGAATAGATGCATCAAACTATTATTACAGTTATGAGAAATTTATTTATTTTTTTTAAGTTACAAGTTGTAAACAACTGTGAATACCGGTAAATAGAGAGAGAGGAAACAGAGGTTTTTTTTGTTGTCACACTCTCCACATGGTTAAATAACAACAGCCTTGCTGACTCACTTTATCTAGTGAGCACCATAGCCATAAATTAGCAGTACGTGATGTAGAGGGCCTCGATGGTTTCTGAATGTTTTTCCCTAAATAGCTCTCACCTCTCTTGAGTCGATTTCCTGGGCGTACAGAGGAAACAGGAATTCTGAATCTCCCTCTAGTCTCAGTCCATCTGCATTGACCTGCAGGTATCCCATCCCTTCCTGCATGAACATCACCATTCAACATGAGTTCCATTCCATGCAAACACAACAATAGCTTTACCACAAATTACTAACATTCAAAATGTCAGAAACAAAAGAGTGATGTTTATTTTATAGTGGTATGTATATTGCAAGGTTCCCGTTACATTTTAATAAGTGATCCAGAGCATATGGCAATACTGGAGGATATAGATTAGGATGAGTATGAGGAGATAAAATGCACATTTTCTACTGGCTTAAATAAATACAAATATATATTTTAAAGTACAAATTTTGGTCCAGTGTTGACAAAAACAAGGAGTCAACTCAAAAAACTGTTGTCAGTGTTTGTGCTTCTTAAAAATGTGAATTTTTTTTTACAAGTGAACAGAAGCCACTTCCTTTAGAATTTGAAAGACTACCAGTGAGCAATCCATTATTGTGTATATGCCATCATAGCAATTATCAGACAGTTAAAGTGGTCTAAAAGAACAAAAAAAAAACATCTCACCGCATTGAACCACATGACTCTCAGGATCCAGATGGTGAGGGCAAGATTGACCACCAGAATAATGAGAAGGAGTAGAATAAAAAGATAGAGGCAGCGTTTCCTCCACCCATAGATGCCAATCATATAGATGTACTCAGAGACGGGAGCCAGGAGACCCGACTCCTCTGTACTGCTGACATACTGCTCACGCACCATCTGACATTGGAGAGCCAAATCGAGAATAACAGTCAAATTTCTCTGTTTATACTAGCTGCTAATTTTAAATATTTATTTATACTTATTTCATACACATTTGTAATTCAACGTGCTTTACAGAGAGTTTAGACAGTGGAAATAGAGCATCAAGAACATTCACAAAAAAAAAATATTAAAATAGAGAAACACATAAAGACACACGACTGATTATAACATTTTAGATGCCCCATAGGGTCCTAAAATGTAGAATTCAAGCAAATTTCACAAGCCTGACTTGAAGGTCACAGATTGTGTCCCTTGTTTTAAACTTAGCAAGAGACTACAATACTTTTGTTCCTGCATTTTCGACTGTATTGAAATGTAAAATATCAAGCAATTTCAAGCACCTTGAAGAAACCAGATTGTAGGGACTTAAATTGACACAAAATTCACTCACTGAACATGGCCTAGTTACAACGTACACATTCATGTCACATGACCCCCTTAGCATCACCATCTTCTTTGGCAAGCATTATATAATACACAACACAATTGTTTACAAGTTTCTCCTGGACAAGTTTACATTTTTTACATGTTAGTTTTGACTTGACTTGACTTGATCAAAAGCATGCAAAGTCAAAAGAATATAGACTATACAAACGGACATGTTGGGGTTAATGATGTTTCCTCGGGGGTCATAGACAACAAAGTGCTCATTATGGCAAACATCACCATCATTGATCAAGTCAAAGTCTACCAAATTCTCCACAAATATCAGTCAGTTATCAATTAGTTGGTCTGAACACTTTACAGAGTTTGCTGCTTTGAATGTCTCTCGATGAGGCTCAATATCTATATAATCGTTGTGTCCATTGAGATCAGCGAGCAGCATTTGAGCAGGTTCTGACAAACTATTTCCTTCTCCACATTTGTACTATTATATGCTATATGGTTTATGCTTGAGACCAAAAGCATGGTTAGATTGATAGATGGTTTCAGAATGTCGCTTGAGGTATGAAATGGTCCAATATTTCAGTATATTTCCAAAAGACATCTGGAGGGGAGTTGAATCTAATTTGTTGTGGTATCAAGTGGGAACTAAATATGGAACAAAAAAAGTAACTTGTAAAAAAGGTATGATTAAAGTAAAAACTGTTTTATATATTGATGACTGCAAAGGAAGATCATAGTCCATCATGGAAATAAACAGTAAAATCTCTCCACACACAGCCTTTATTCTCTTCTAGCCTCCATCAGGACCTTTCGCCGCTATCCCACTTTACTTATCTTTCTACATGGTTTTCCAGCTGCCAAGAAAATAAATCACAAAAGAAAAAGATCCTTTCCAAGAAAGCAGAGTCTAGATGTATAAAACCATGTAAAAAATTATCCATGAAAACAGAACTGGTGCAATATTGTTGTGACAGCTCTCTGTAGAGCTCAGCAAAGTTTGGTAAAGAGAAATATACTTGTGAAGTTGTCCCCTCTCCATCTAATCTTGGCGTCTACATAACTGTAGCGCGCCGTGATGCCGCGGCCCTCTAAAAATAGTTCCCAGGACTCTGCTCTTGGTTTTAAAGGAGGAAAAACTGTGTTTGAAAAAAATGTTCAAAATTTTCATAAGAGTGTACAAACAAATATGACTGAAACACTGCTATTCAAACTCAAGAAAGTATGGCTTTTAAAATGCAGAGTAAGTACCATGATCACAGGAACAATTTCAGGCAAAAGCATTTTACCACTTGGTTTTTAAAGTAAATTTAAAGCAATACTAGGGCATTCTGATTATTAATGTTACCAGACATCAAGTAATTAATATAATTTACCCAATCAAGCTAAACAGGTTTGCTTTAGTGATTTTCCAATAATTCCTTATTTTAGTCACACAATTCCTATTACAAAACCAAAGAGTAATTGTTAAAAGTGTTTTATGAACAGATCAATATTGTGACTTACCCTTGCTGTTGTGCTGTGGTCTAACGCTACTCTGCAAGCTCGAATCTGCTCATGTTACACAGCAGTGTCTGTCAAAGCCTAACAGCTGTCATACATAAATCTGATCCTGGATCAGCCTCAGTCAAAAACTCACGTGTCCTTCAGGGCTCAACCTAGACTTCCCATGATTAGTTGAGAGTAGATTCATTACACTCGCTCATGAATATCATGATGTATGGCTTTCCCAAGGAGTGAGGCAGGGGCAAAAGTTTATTTTATCATGGTAATGATTTCATTTTGTCCAATTATGAATTTCAGTTTATGGCTCACACTGTGCTTAACTTTACATCCACCATTCAGTTTTCTTGAAGGAGGTTGTACCATATAATTGAGCCCCTTCAATAAATTTACTTGAGTTTTTTTTCTTCAAAGTAACTAGCATGAAAAAAACAACATAATTTTGTTCTTATTAATAGTTAATTGATAAGGAAGAAATTCGTTTATAAACATAGATTGAAATCTGGAAAAAGTGTAATGTCAATGCCTTTAAAACAAATTGTTTATTTGTGTATTTTGTTATTCAAAATTAGCTATGCATCTCATTGTTTATGAACGGGGTATTTGCGAAATATTGACATTTCCAGTCTGCCACCAAGTGGAGGTTAACGGTAGGGCTTCACTTCCGGGAACAGTGACTTGCTACGCTTTTTTTGGAAATGTAGTTTTAAATTTTAAACCCCAAATAAATCGTTTTTTTTCCCAAAAATAATCAAGCAACTCAATAAGTTTTTTTCAAATGTGTAAAATCCAATTTTACACCATTGTGTTTTTATATTGAAAGTTTTTTTTGTTCGGCGACGTCATAAAGTCACATGATTACCCCGGTGACAACAAAAAGATGGCGATCTTCAGTGTGTATGTTGTAAATAAAGCTGGTGGACTCATTTACCAGTATGATAATTATGTACCTCGAGCTGAAACGGAAAAAACGTTCAGTTTTCCGTTGGATTTAGTTTTGAAGATTCATGACGAGAAAGTTGTCGTGTCCTTTGGACAGCGGGACGGAATCAGAGGTATTTGTGTATAGCATCTCATTAATTAAGTAACGTTACACCCTCTTCAGCATTACAAGTAATGTGTAATCATTTTTTTCTTCTATGCAGTTGGACACGCGATTCTGTCCATTAACGGAGCCGACGTGAACGGTAAATACACGGTTGGAGGAAAGGAGATCCTGGAGTATCTAAAGGACCCAACAAATTACCCGGTGTCTATCAAATTTGGTAGACCACGACTCAGCTCCAACGAGAAACTTATGCTGGCCTCTATGTTCCACTCGTGAGTCCACTCAGAACTGATGATCCTATCCTAAAAATTCTCTACAGCCACCAAACTTTATCAGGATATCCACACTGGTCTCACTTGGATTGCTAGATCTTTTCTGATAAAAGATCTTCACTAAATAATTCTGGGAAATCACAGAGAATGCTTTCGATCAAACTTTGTTGAACTGCTACACAGAACCTCATAGAAACTTACTAAGTTCATACAAACTAGCCACACTTATGGAGGTTATCAGTCTGTGCAAGAATATACCACAATGCAAAAAAAAAAACCCCAGAGGCTAAATATTTACCATTGATGCATTAGGCTGTTGAAAATGCCTTCCAAATGTAACATCATAGAAAAATTGGTTCGTTCGTTTGTTTGATTATACAAATCATTGACGACTCCCTAGTGCACATCATTGACAATCCCCAAATTTTCTGAACTCTCTCAGTTTGGTAAACAATAAAGACATGGGAGTAGGTTTAAGTAACTCAACAAAACAATATATTATTTTACTGACACACGCACACGCACACACACACCCATCATTGTTTATTGCACTGATAAACATGTACTTGACCCTTAACCCAGAAGAGATTGTTTAGTATCCGAACACCCAAATGACAATAGTTAGATTCCAATAAAACTGTGGTATAAACATTGAAATTAGTTTATAGACGTTTAAATGCAAATGCCAGTATGTTAACATAGCCGCAGTCAACACTTTGAGTGCAGCCAATGGATTTCCTCAGTGGGTCTGGGTTTGAATGTTCTCCTAGAGTTTCCATGGGTTTCCTCTCGTTCACTCCCAGTCCAAATACCTGCTTTAGGTGAATGTGACCTTACCGCATATTTTTGGGATTGAGGGGGAAACCGGAGTACTCAAAGGAAACCCATGCAAGCACGGGTAGAACATGCAAACTCCTTCCAGCAAGGTCACCGGTGAGCCTCGAACCGGCAACCTTCTAACTGGAAGGCCACAGTGCTACCATGCCTCCTAATTTATAACAGTGATAAAATTAACATTCCGTTACCAGAATTTGTAAAAACACCCAAACATAGATTTAATGTAACATATTTAATTAAAATTTAATTAACATATTTAATTAAAAATGAACTTGTAAATGTGCCCTTTCTTCTTTTTCTCAAGGCTGTTCGCTATCGGCTCACAGTTATCGCCTGAGGTTGGCAGCTCTGGAATTGAATTGCTGGAGACGGATGTGTTTAAACTTCACTGTTTTCAGACACTTACAGGTTATCCCCACCCCCTCCCCCCAAAAAAAGACATGACTGATGTTTATGTGACCCTGAAGTAATTCAAACCTACCAATTCTTGATTTTCGCAGGTATCAAGTTCATAGTGTTGGCAGACCCACGGCAGTCAGGTATTGATGCACTCCTTAGAAAGATTTATGAAATCTACTCTGATTTTGCACTGAAAAACCCCTTCTACTCTTTAGAGATGCCCATCAGGTGAGTAAAGCAGATTACTTTTACCAATCGTAGCTTTAAGTAGTACACTGTTTCAGTAAAACCACATATTTACTTTCAGATGTGAGCTTTTTGATCAGAACCTAAAGAGCGCCCTGGAAATAGCAGAAAAGACTGGGACATTTGGACCCGGGTCTTGAATTGAATATGAACTGATGGTGTTTATTCGCCTCCAGATGATTTGCCATTGGAGTGTCCAGAATGATGCTTTAATTTCCTTCTTCAAGCTGATTAAATGCATGTTGACTGGCTATTAGGTAATCCATCTGAAAAAAAAGATTGAAATGTACAGCAAGGAATATTTGTCATTTTACTCTACTTCTGTAAATAATTCGCGTGGAAAATGTAACCATGTCTTTTCCAATCTTCTAAAAAGGAGATGAGCTCATTTTTATTAATATGTGTTCACTGTTTGTTATAAATCATGCTATCTGTACTTAAAATATTTCTTTCTGTTATCTGAAAATGTATTAATGGTTCTTTGACGTTTGTTTCTTTGTCGTTCACATTTTTTTAGGATAATGTTATCAATGAAATTCAATGTAAACTTGATTTTATTTTTGTTTTAAAATCAAAGTAAGTTACATGGTTATGTCAGAGACTTGATCATAAGACAGTGAATATGTATTATTTCAAAGTCATAACTTTACCACTTGGAAACAGATAAAGAAACTAATGTATTTTGAGTTTCATTCAAACACTGTGAAAATATGGCTTTAATGTGAACCCCAGATAAACACTAGACAGAAAAGCTTCTCATTATTGCAAATCACCCCTTAATGAACAAAATCCTCTCAAGCGCTTTTCCACAAGTTTTACTGCCATCTAAGCATACGTTATTCCACAATTTATCTGAGTGATGTCACAAACCTTTGGTTCCAACCAACAACTCCTAACAGATTAGTGAATAGCATCTTTTTTCAAAAATAAAGTTGATCAGTTGTTGGGTGCAAAGATGGATAAAACATTTAAATCCAACATTTAATGATGGTTCCATATGAATACAGGGGATGGGTGCTTTAGGAGCTCTGGTCAGACTCCGAAAACTAGTTATTTTGACAGTTTTATCGAGTTATACCCTTTGAGCAATTCTACATTTTAGCGATGTGGGTAATAAGAGTCCATCGAATTTAAATTCAATTAACGGTCTGTTAATTTGTAACCAATAAATAGCATGGTGGGTTCATCCAGTTTTGGTATGTTGGTAGAAATATAATGTAATACCATTGTAATACAAACCCCGGCAGTTGTAAACACACCTGGTAAATCCAGTTGTGACATTCATACAGTCTCTTAAATCCAGTTAAAAGATATTTAAATAACACTATAAACTTTAGTCATCTTTCTTTGGTACGCTTCCCATCCTGGTGCGTATGTTTCTAAGCAGGAAGTATCCTACTGTGGCGATAATGCAGGTTATCTCTGCAACCCAGAATGCCGTGTTCCAACCGTAATGTTTTGCAATGGTCCCAAATGGCAACCCAGACAGAAAGCCGCCAACTGTTGGGAATCACAAAACTGTGAATTAGCATTGGGTGAAATGGGCAACTGAACGAATTCATCACAAACGAAGAAATGGCAAAACCACAAATCATTTCTTTGAGTAAAATTACAAATCCTCAAGGTAAAACAGGTTAGACTTGCGCTCATATAAAAATGACTGTGTCTTACTTTGAAAACCTTAGGCTCACATAATTAATTAATAAATTCTTATAAAAAGAACTCTCTTCCTGTTAAAGAGAGCAACATTGATGCTTGCATAAACAGTCATTTACGTTTACAAATAATCTGAAACTAGGAAGTTAGATCAATTAAAAAATGCACATTTTACTAATAAATGTATATGAGTGTAGAAACAATACAAAGATACAGAGGAGACTTAGTACTGTAGTCATTTAGATAATTCAAGGGACTGATACAAACCAAAAATACCTATTGTTATGCATTGGCTGTCCTAAATCAATTTTCTCCAAAATAAAATATTTGCATGTAAGCACCTTATCATTTATTCCCTTTTAATGCAACCCCACACTAAAATCCAGACAAGACAAATGTCTGGCAGGGAATGTTTTTTGAGTTAAGGCCTCTACAAATGATAAAATTTCCACTGCAAAGTTTCGTGCGAGAATCAAAAACCATAGCGCTGATAGTGTTGATGAAAAAGACTTTCGCACTGCTATATCGGATCCGTTTTTTGCAAGGAGAACGACAAATGAAAGCTGCCTTTTTTGATGATGCGAGTAAAACATAAAAGATTTGATTTCTTCTCTAACATCGTCTTCTTTCCTATTACACGATATGGCACAGAGTCTATCTGTTGTACCGCAAACGCCTTCTTCAGGCAAGGAAATTGCATGGATCCAGATAAAGGGCACCCTGATGAGAAGCCATCCAAAGATTTGTGCAAATCTCAATTCGGATCGATGTGTAGAGGCCTTTAATCTGAACTTATGTTTGAACCAGGCCGAGAAAGTAATGTCAGAAACTAGTCACCGTTTGCCATCAGCGCGACAATGGCATGAGATGTCCCACAGTAGTTTGATGGAGCAGTTTCATTTGCAAGAACTCCAAACAAGGCAATTGGGCCATATGAAGAAAATCCAAAAGCAGCTCCCAGCAAAAGAATCCAAACCTGTGAATACAAAAACATCAGGAAATGTTTTTCTGACTTATACAAAAAAAGAAGAGTTTTTTTGTTCATACATTTACATTTGAAATGTGAGCTTACATTTGAGCTGTGTGCTGTGACTGTGGTGCGGAAGAGGTACATGGAAACACACATTCCAGCCATCATGGAGAGCAAGAGCCCATGGCGAGGGTTCCCATATAGACGCAACCCATGCTGAAACACCAAAAAACACGCCAGTGTCATCCAGATTAAACATCTTTTTTAAAAGTTCACATTTTTATTTAGCAAAGATGCATTGGGTGGATCAAAAGAGAAGGTGGTGGGTGAATGGAGATCCAGTTTAATATACATCTAAACAATCATGTGACACTTGAGAACAGGAGAACTGCTGATTACTTTTAAACATATGGACCATATGTTAAATGAGTATAATATACAATGTGGTTGGTTATAGTACACCATGAATAGAATTGATGGAAGCAGACCTTTGCCACAGCTCTGTCTGACAGAAATCCTGCAGCTAAACTTCCCAAAAGTCCTCCGATCTCCAGTGCACTCATGAAGGAACTGCCTATCAAAATAACAAGAGGAATTAAGATTGATCTTGTTTAACCAGCAGTTTAGCAACTTTACCTCTAACAATGTTATTTAAGTTTGGAGTTTCGTGAAGTTCATATTTTACAATTTATACTTTTTCATATCATTCATTTCATTGTCCACTTATGCCAACAGGGTCTGTCCATTTTCTGTCATATCATCATTTTGTTTTAATTTCAAAGCCCAGAATGACCCAGTGACAAATCTGTGACCTGACCAGAGTTTACCATTTCTTTCACCCTAAATGAGCAAACCCAGGAACCTAGATAAAAGCGAATGAGTGAGTGAGTGAATGAACGAATGATGTTTTGTGATTATTTGCAGATGACAAGGGAAGCTTCTGTTCAGTCAATCTTTGTTTCTCCCCGGCCATTTGCTCTGTTTCATCCATTAGGTTTGTTTCTCTGTATTTGTCCCTGAAAATGTACATTTCTGTATTTGGCAGACACTTTAATCCAAAGCAATTTACATATCCAGGAATGAAAACATTTAATCAGTTCTTCCATTCCCTGGAGCAGATGAATTTGGTCTGAGCACGTGGCTTTGTTTGCCATGTGCTCTCATATTTTTTCTGCCCCTCTTGTTTCCCCCCCATCCTTGGTCTCAATTATTATAAACTCCTTGCATCATCAATTCCTTACAGGTTTGTTTGTTGTAAGCTTCTTCATTTTGGTTGATATATCTTTGTGAATTCTCCTGTCCCTGTCTGAGACGCCTGTATTCTGCTCCATGGTTAGTTCATTGAGGGAGTTTCTCTACCTTGGGTACATTAAGTTTGTTTTCCTTTGTTTGGTATATAAATAAATTATGTTAATTTTATTGCCTTTGTGGTTGGCTTAATTTCTAGCTACATATTATGGATTTTTGTGATTATTTCATTTGCTTCAAAGGAAAAAAAGGATTTGTCTTGTAACCCGAAAGCTTCAGGAGAAGCAAAATGACGTAAAATTAATTGAACATGAACAACATGTTTTATATCTACCCTTTCTTTTTATCTAACATTTTCTTAAGAAAACCTACATTTAAAACAAATGCAATTTCGAAATTTGAATGAAAATCCCAAAAGAACGCTATCCCTCACAAGTAGATATTTTGGTCATAAATACAGTTGTAAACAATGTTACATTACAAAAAGCATGCTTCTATTACTTTCAGAGCCTCACTACATCCACTAAAAACCTACATGATCCACTTAAAACCTGAACTAAAAATTATACGTAACAAAATGATACATTACCCATAAGAGCAGATTGTCCCTTATCCTGGATTAGGAAAAGTTGCCCCCAGTCTGTATAGGCGGTCTTCACCCCAAACACCACCAAGTATCCCAGCGATAGCACCCACAGGTATGGAGAAAGAATAAACTCTCTGAAGGTGCTTTCAGTTTGACCGGAGCCTAAAATCACAAGCACGTGCTATTCTAAGAATCAAGTGTTCAGTACGAGACACTCTTTATCGAAGACAGAAACAGTTGTGACCAGAGCATTAAAGGCTTTTTCACACCTATGCATCTGCTGCAAGCAATGGCTGCATGTAACAGATTTTTAATTTTAAGCACAAAAGCACTAATGTGACCTTACACACCACTCGAAAATACGCAGTGCATCAATGCACCAGTTTTCAGCAGGGCCGATCCGTGGCACAGGCAGTATAGGAAAATACTAAGGGCACCATACATTCAGGGTACACCAGAAATGGGGGAAGAAAAAAAGTGCAACTTCCACTATTCTTAAAACTATTTGGTATGTCTTCAGAAAACAGTAAGTTCACATTAAGTGAACTGCATTGCAAAGCCTATATGTAGTAGTAATAGTTATAATAATAAAAATAATAGCCTACACTCCTAAGACGTCAGTTAATGTTATGGAGGGGCTTAGTTGTTACGGAAATAGTCATAGTTGTAATTTTTTTAATCCTTGTATTTAATAGTTCTAATAGTTTATTTAGGATATTTATATTGTATTTCATATGTTCACTAATTTTTTTGTGTTTGTTTCTAATTCTTTTGAATGTGCAGTTGCTTTATTTAAATAAAGAATGTCTAAAGCAAAGCTATTACATTTTTTAAAGTATATGTACCCAGAAGAGATATTTACCCCAATGCAAGGGGGCACCATCTGAAATTTTGCAAAGGGCACTGCTGTGACTGGCTCTTTTGGTCAAATGTCTTCAGCTTAGAATGGCAGCGGTGCTCGACAACAGAAGATCAGAAGAACTCCCAGAGAGGCAGAAGAAGACACAAGCGTTCAACGTTAAACTTTTAGCCACTTTAGTTTATGAGCACAAGGTGCTTAATAATAAATGCAGTTAATCGAAGTGCCATCTAGTGTTCAAAAGAGGGTCTGTGCACTCATTTTCAGAGAGCTGACAACACAGTTGCTGCAGTGCAGTAACTGCAATGCAACAGATGCATAGGTGTGTAAAGACCTGCAATGTAGATGTTGTCTCTCTGTAGATCTTGAAAGTTCTTGTATGTAAAAATAGTCATTTTGTGAAAATGTCTGACCTACTAAATATCTGTTAGTTATTGTTAAAGTAACTCTGGTAGTGTTTAAGGTGGTTTAAGTTACTGTTAATATGCTTTGGTGTGATTGTAGTGTTTAAACTTGTGCGTGAAATAATGATGATCCTATTGACTGGATAGTGCTTCCGATATCTGTATTGAAATAAAGTATTTTAAAAGTTAAATCTAAATAATAGTCAACAAGCATTTGGTATATTTAATTTCTATAGTACAATTTACCATTATGATTTCAGCAGATGCTTTTAACCGAAGCAACTTACAACTTGGGGAAATCAACAAGTCGTTTGTACCAAATAAAAGGTTTCAGTTGATACTAGAATGAAGCTATGAGGACAGTTTTGTTTTTACTTGCATGGAAGTCCTCACGGAAGAGAAAAATTTTGGTCCTGGAGGGATACAGCTTCAAGATTAAACTTCAACCTTCATAAAACAGACCTGATTAAAATGCTCTTGGCTTATCTGGAGCTACTGACGTGAGATCAAGCATGACAGGAATTACGGTAACCTCCAGTACCAAAGCCAAACCCCTGAATAACACCTTTAAGCTGAAGCTGGAAAATGAAGATGATACAAATGTGAAATAAATGGAGATGATTCTCATATTTAACCTTTATACTGTACCTCCTTTGCTCTTCTTGACACTAGCTTCAATATTTGGCAGACCCACTTCACTGGGCTCATTTCGAATAACGATCAGGCAAAAGATAGAGGTGATCACACAGCTCAGGCCAGAGATAGACAACGTGGACCTCCAGCTGTAGCTTTGGGCCATGAGTGTAGCAATGATTGGCCCGAGACCTCCAGCCAAATTCATGCTGCAGGACAGCACTGCCCACCAGGTCCCAAACTGAGATGGCTCAAACCACTGTTTATGAAAAGTAATCAAGAGATAACAGGTTTAAATAATTTATGAAGCTTGAAAAAATATTCTGAAAATTAAATAGAAGCAAACTGAATAATACATCCAATCCACGTCTATACACTACAGGCTGAAACCTATACCTTTCGTAGCACTTTAGCACAAGGTGGCCAGCCCAGACCTTGACCGAGTCCATTCAGAAACCACAAGCCAGAGAAAACCGTAACAGAGGAAGACTGAGAGAACACTATGTTAATTCCCCCAACTGTAAACAGGCCAATGGAGAAGAGCCATCGTGCACTCATCTGATCGGACAGCACACCGCTGATGAACTTGCTAATGGCGTAGGCCAGAGACTGACTGCTCGTGATGAGACCTGCACCAAACAAAGATGAAATGAGCACAGATTGAACTTCGGCAGTATACAAAAAACACGCATAATATTACCAAAACTATTCACTCGTGTGCCTTTACATCCATGTGAACTTAAGTGGCATCCTATAAATCTGTATGGTTTAATACAGCGGTGCTCCAAACTTTGCAGAAATCAATCTTTGAAGAAGGCATTCCCCAAGATTTAGGAGAGTGTGGAATTTTTGGCCGCTATTTCAGAAACATGAGGAATCTAGCCACAGGGGTTTCAAGCCAGTGACTTCTTTGCAAGTCTCAAGCCCGGATAAATAGATAGGATTGAATCAGGAAGGGCATCCAGCATAAAACATGCCAAAAACAAAACATGCAAGTTTTCAATTTGATTTCTATACCAGATCGGTCGAGGCCACGGTTAACAACGACCACCACTGGTTGACCTAGAGGGTGCCGGTGGTAATTGGATTACTGTTGGTCGAAGAAGTAGAGGAGGGAGAAGGATTCGTAGACAGAGAGAGAAGAGGAAAGAGAGTAGTATAGATCTTGTTTGCTATGGTGATGGACAGGTTGACAGATGAGGTCCGTAGACAATGATGTTTGCAGATGACATTGTGATCTGTAGTGAGAGCAGAGAGCAGGTGGAGGAAAACCTGGAAAGTTGGAGGTCAGCTCTAGAAAGAAGAGGAATGAAAGTCAGTCGCAGTAAGACAGAATACATGTGTTTGAACGAGAGAGAGGGAAATAGAACAGTGAGGTTACAGGGGACTGAGGTCAAGAAGGCGCAGGTGTTTAGGTATTTGGGGTCAACAGTCCAGTGCGACGGGGAGTGTGGAAAAGAGGTGAAGAGACGAGTGCAGGCAGGTTGGAGTGGGTGGAGAAAAGTGTCAGGGGTGTTGTGTGACAGAAGAGTGTCAGCAAGAATCAAAGGAAAGGTGTACAGAACAGTAGTGAGAGCAGCTATGATGTATGGGTTAGAGACTGTGGCAGTGAGGAAGAGACAAGAGGCAGAGCTGGAAGTAGCGGAGATAAGGATGTTGAGGTTCAGTTTAGGAGTGACGAGGATGGACAAGATTAGGAACGAGCACATCAGAGGGACAGCTCAGGTTGGTTGTTTTGGAGACAAAGTCAGAGAGACCAGTACGCAAACGTATACAATGTCAAGAAAAAAGTTTTAATAAAAGTGTCAAAATAAATAAAAGCACAGAACCCTTTAAAGAAAGCATCACTGGATGCAAATAAAACAGAAAGTTAAGGGTTTTACCAAAACAGGTCATTTTGCTATGTTAAACATCCTTTACTTGACACTCATGGCAGGATCTAACCCTATTTATATAAATATATATTGTATATATAAATATATATATATATAAATTTAAATTATGTAATTGAATGGTATCTAATAAGAAATTATCAAATTAAAATATATTGCCCGTGCTCACCAAGGTCATCCTTATCCAGCGTGATCTCCTGCATGACAGATGGCATCACAAAGGAGAAGGTCTTCCTGTTGAAGTAATACAGTGTGTAGCCCACAAACATGGCCAGGAATATAGTTGTCCGGTAGTAGCCATAACCGGTCTTTGCCATAGCTGTAATAAAAAAGTAAGGTCTGGTTTTGTTGAACACAGGATCATCCAGGGGCTCTGTGGATCGGTGAAAAAAACAGTTAGTAAGACTCAGGAAAAGAGAGCACTAATCAATGCCAGGGTTAATGGTCAACTTGTCAAAGATCTTTGGAGTATCTCCGGCAAACAAGAACTTTGAAAGGAACAGTGTCAGGGGACGGGCTGTGATGTACACAACTAAAACTTGCAGAACAGTCTGCAGTGTCACCTTGTTTGTTTGTTCACTGTTGTCTGTTATAATCTTTGTGATTTATTCTACTTAGTTGTGGTCACAATCTTTTTTAGGTGAGATAATATCTGAGGAGATTAATGATTGATGTGGAGGTCTACATTTGACCAATGAAGGAGAGCGTTGTGCAAGAGTTGTTGCATGAAAATATAACTTCAGCACAAACATCTCAAAATATGTCTTATGCATCTATATCTTTCAAAATTCTATTTAAATCTATTTAACTGGACTCTCTAACCCATGAAACACTGACACACCCAGTTTTAGTTATTTCTTGCTGACAGATTCTGTAATTATTTATCTGCATGTTGCACAGGATGCTAGAGCACAACTTGGTTTGATAGATTACATTATCTCTGCAATTATATGATATTATGCTTATTTCTTTTATTGTGTATAATTATCACAAATAGTTTTTTTTTTTAAACTTAACCGGGCAGTTTAGCATCTGTTTGAATCCAGGCTTTACATTGTCCTTTGATCACCTTAACAGCAACATAAAAGTGTCCCATAAAAGTGACCTATTGCTTAGTCTTGTCTGAAGATGTGTTAGCAGTAAATGATAGTAGAGCATCTTATAGCTCTCAAACAATGTTAGCTGTATTTTGTTCTCATTTTTGTATTTTTAAAGAAATATAAGGCCAACTGTGAGCACACCGTACCGATAACAGATATCCTGATTTCTGGATAGTTTTGGAAAGAATCTGCTTGTATTTGCAGGTCACCAACAAGATGTCTTATTAATCAAACTGTATGATTTACTTGTATAACGCTGTTGTCTTCTGAATGAGTACAAGACACATTAGCTTCTTGTAGCTCTGGATACTTGTGCTTTCCCAGCTCATAACACAAATTGTTTTTTAACCTAAAATTCATCCAACTATGTTATGATTCTCTGTTAAAAATTAACAGAATCTATAATATTAGAAACAAACTTGCTTGTTCTAATTATTTAAGTTGTAGTATATAAATGAGGAATGATTCTGTAATATATTGTAATTGTAAAATAAATTATACTTTTGGCTTGCCATACAAATAATCGCTTTTTGTTCCTGTGTTGATAAAACAATACTTTGATTTGAGCAGCTGATATATATTCTATAAGTAATTACATTTAGTAGACTGACAGTCTAATACATTGCAACTAATAACCATTTCACAACTTACATAGTTTGGTAAACTTTAAAGATGCCTCGCGAAGTGTTTTGATGACAACTTGGCAAAACATGGCAACCCAAACGTCTGTGGTTAACCCTATCCAAGACCAAACTTACATGTCCCGATGACTTTTAAGTTGAATTCAGAGATTAGTTGATTGCTCTGCACGGGTTTCTATAACAAAACGATATCGGTGTAATTAACAAAACAAGTTTTGGAAGTGAAAAGCTCCTACTTCCGCAAAAAAGGGTTCCTTTGGGATCAATGTCTATCCCAGGGAGAGCGAACACGTTCATTCGGCCTCATCCACGACACATCCCAGTCCTTCCCAAACACGTCTCTCGGGTAATCTCCATGTTTGCGGTACTTTATGGTTGTTATAAACGAACATTAGTGTATTTCGTAAAGATGCTACACCAACTACTCCAGTGCAATGCTGCCACCTATTGGAAGACCTAGGAGTAGGAAAGCATGGGGGACAAAAAGTTTCAAAAGAAACCCACACAACATAATCCTCTTTAAAATTCATACTTGGTACAATGTAGCCGGATAAATATCGTCCTCAGATTACCAGGTTAAGAGAAATTAATTCAAATTGGAATTTGAGTTCATTTATGACATAATTCATTCTAAATGGGCATTTATTTAATTATCTTCTGTCGTATTTAAGACGTGGAACAAACCTTTTAGTTGTAAAATGTAAAAAAAAAAAAAGTATAGCCTATGGAAAAGTATTTCAAACTTACAGTGAGAAACATATTTTAAGTAGAAAAATAATAGAAGGGTGTAAATGATTGCTGAACTGCTCTATTTCTGTTAACAATTGTTGTTTTTGAATTTTTATATTCATTATATATTACATCATATATTGTATTCGGAGTACCCGGAGGAAATCCACGCAAGTACGGGGAGAACATGCAAACTCCTTCCAGGAAGGTCACCGGTGAGCCTCGAACCGATAACCTTCTAACTACCCACTGCGCCACCATGCCGCCTTAATTTTTATATTATAAAAGTAATTTTTATAATTCTTTGCATTTATGTTTTTCAAACATTATCAAATTAAATAAAATCAATGGCAAATTCAGTGCAAAGTAAATATGCACATTATGTTGCAAATATCCACCCAAGCATGACTGTATGGTTAACGGATAATTAAACTTGATAATGTTATGTTTACATAAGCTCAGAGAAGCAGGAGGATGATATCCAGCCAGTCAGCAGCACACCTTTTTCATCTCTGGCTTCTGAACCTCAGCAGTGGATTGATGTGTTTTAATGACAGATCTGATTGAAGCTGGTAATGCAACCGAAGACCTGCTGCATTTCTCATCGTTTCAGATGTTATTTCTCCATGCTTCGTTCAGATCTTCGTTCAGATCATTCAGGGGAGAGGAAACGCTGTGTCTGGCCTCAAATGAACATTGACTTTGCACGAATCCTACTGCTATGGTGTGTGATGGTGGTGTACGCTTTATTAGGGGCCGCAGTGTTTTCAGCCCTGGAGAGCCACTCAGAGCTGGAGGCTCATGGCCGCTGGAGCAGACGCCTGGGTGAATTTCTCCAGGATCATCAGGTCTCTTCTGAAGCTGTCCATGAGCTACTGAGGCACTATGAGGAGGCCCACGCAGCAGGGGTGCGGATCCAGCCTCGGAGACCCCGCTGGGATTATTCTGGATCTTTTTACTTTGTGGCTACTGTACTTAGTACTATTGGTAAGAATTAATTTGAGTTTGATTATGTAACCATTATTATGACTTAATTAAACCACATTCTTTTTATTTTAGGACTCTGAAATATCTGCTATAATTGATAATCAGCAACTAATTACACTCTGCAGAATGATTTGTCCAACAAAATGATTTCAGGCAGAATTTCAAAGAACAGATGGCCAATATGAATCTACAATATAAAAGAGCACCTATAAAACATTGTTATTCAGTGTGAAAAGGTATGAAAGGGAACCTGTGGAAAAGTGAAATGGGTGAAGAAATGTAAACCTATACAGAAGGTTTACTAACAGTACTGTTACACCATCTAGAACTATTTATATAAAGGGTGGATGAAAAGGCTTTTTTATTTAAAGAAGTAAGAGTTCTGGTCAATTCTGCAAGAAGAAGAATAAAAATTCAGTTTTTCCTCCACAATAAAACCACTCAAAGGCACAAGTCTTCATCAAAGTGGTATTCAAAACGTGTATTCTTGGAAGTACTGCATGTTTAGCCAGTGTCACATCAAATGTGTGTTTACATTCATCTTTTAATAGACCTTTCCGCACAACACATCTGTTCCTGTGTTTAAAAAAGCTAATATTGCTTCACTTATAGACTCCTCGTCGTCATTAGCTTAGGAAGAAGCATCTGATAAAAATCTTTATGATATTTTGTTTTAGCTGTTTATCTTTCAGCTGTGAAATAGTATAAAAATCAATTTCCTGAAACCAATCCCCAGAGCTCACATCATAATAGCTTTGCAAACATAGATGCACAGACACCAGCTCTTAAAGTGTACAATCTCTAGTGTGGACTGCACAGCGTCATAGTAGAAATTAAATCTGTAAATGTCATTGTGCTTGCATAACCTGAAGAAAAGCAAGAGCAAAATTCTGGTTGGTTGTGTAAAACTATAATATAATCTCTTGTTCCTGTCATTGTTCTAATTTATCCTCACTGACTGCAGGATATTGGACGGTTCTTATGTTTGATCTGGAGAGATATATACACTTTTATTGATTTGTAACTCACTTTGCTTGGTAATGTCATTTTCACCAGAAATACTGAATTTGTTGGCACCATGGTAGATTGCTGTTTTGGATTGTCCGGGAGTTTGCATGTTCACTACATGCCTGCAAATAAAATGGTTCAGGTTGATTGGTTACTCTAAATTCCAGTCTAAGGAGTGAATGCGTAAGTGTATGATAGACTGCCGATCTGTCGAGGATGTGCTCCACCTTTGCAGAACCCCTTGACCAGGACAAAATAATTGAACAATACTGAATTTATTGTACAAGTCTAATATTATCAAAAATATTAATTCATGTGATTGTGGTTTGTTTTCTGAAATAAAACAAAACTTTGGTCCTTTGCCACAAGGACTACAAATGGGTGTTGACCAATTATATTTAGTACAAAAAAAAAATGTTGTATTCGATTCCAGGCACACAAACTTACTGAACCATTAGCATGTGTGTTGGTTTTACAATAAAACTCCATCTTTCTTTGTTCTTAGAGGGACTTTAGTTTTTTTGTTTTTGTCTGGAAGCTTTAAAAACTTCTCCTCCTACTTTACGATTATAATCTTCAAAGTAGCAGCGATATCAGATTATAAAAAGGTGATAAAATTATGCTTTAAAGGAGACAGCCGTGAAACTGTACCCAAAAAGCGAAATATGTATTTTGTGAATATTCCACTTGAAAATGATACTTGTGTGCTTGTATTATTTAAAATTATACTCAACATATTTAATAAAAACATTTGCAGCCAAGTTTGAGTCTTTGTAAAGCAACATATTTTGCAAATTAAAAAATGTAAACTCACATTTCGGGTTCTCAACTTGGGGCACCACAGGGGCACAATGGGTAGTGTTGCTCAACACACAAGGTCATGTAATTGTCATGAGCGAATGGGGAGTAGATGTGGTTCTGTGATGGACATATTGTTGTATCTCTCTTTTTGCCATAATGTAAGATGGAAATAGGCACCAGTAGAGCAATAACTGGGTTATCCGCATTGAAAACCTCTAAACTTTCCATTTCCCTTTTCTTTGTGCATCAGGTTTTGGGATGGCAGCCCCGGCGACCCACAGTGGGAAAATCTTCCTCATCTTCTATGGGCTGTTTGGCTGTTCCACCACCTTTCTTTTCTTCAACCTTTTCCTAGAGGGCATGATAACGCTGACTACATTCCTCTTGCGCAGATGTCGAAAGCAAAATCAAAGGATAAAACAGTGTCAAATTCAAACTGTCTCAAATGTAAACACGGAACCAGTTGAAGACAAAGGGTCCAAACACCAGAAACCATCTGTATACTCTGTTACCCTTATTTTAGCAGCGGTTGCTTTACTGGTGACCTGTGGAGCATCAGGCTTGTATTCGGTAATGGAAGACTGGAGCTACTTGGAATCAATGTACTTCTGCTTTGTGGCTTTCAGCACTATGGGCTTTGGAGACATGGTGAGCGGACAGAAGGCCCATTATGAAGTGCGTTGGGTTTACCACATTGCTAATTCTTTAATGATTATCCTCGGTGTCAGTTGCACCTACTCTCTTTTCAGCGTCACTGCCATAATCATCAAACAGATGCTGAACTGGATATTGGCAAAGATGTTTAGTATACATCGCAGCTGCACTCTAAGGAGTCCAAAAGAAGTCAATCAAACCATTCAGAATGCAAGCCATCATCTCAGCAAGGCTTCTCTCCAGTCCCACATACAATGTGAGTGTGCCAGCACTGCAGTCGAAGCTGTGAGCAACAGCGAACAACAGCTCAACCTCTCAACACCAGATCGAAGATTCAGACAGACTGGCAATGAATGGTGCAGAGATTGAGCTCTGCAGTGCTGATGGGAAGACCAATGACTACAGTCACCATCATAGAGTGCACGAGAGTTTGAGAACAATCCAAATGTCAAAAAAGCAACAGAAAGAGATAAATGCCAAGTCCGTTAATTCTGTATACCATTGATTCAGAGTGAAATCTAACTCATGTTAGAATGTACCCACATTTTGTGAGATAAATTACATATTTACTTAATAGCTCTATTTAAAAAAAAACAAAACAACAGTATCATGCCACATTGTGATACAATCTTTAAATCTAATAACATTGTGCTGCGCTTTTACATTTCTGGAGGAGTTGGTGCCTGTGTGAAAACTACAAGGCTATATTTAACCTTTAGAACTCCAGAATCTTTTGAGTGTTTTTTTTGCTACATTATAATTGTTTTTAAAAAATCAGGCGAACCTCTCCTAAACCTACACTGATTCAAGCCCTTTTTGTTACATTCTGCTTTTTTGTGCCAGAACATTGATAAATCTAAGCCATATCACAGGTATTGCACTTCCAAGAGTTATACCTTTATTTTACCACTAGATGGCACTGATGGAACCAATTTGGGGTCTGTAAAATGAAACTGAAAGCCGATTGTGCATGTTCATTCATTTTCCAACCCACTTGTTCCATTTTGGGGATCATGGGGGTCTACCGGTGCCTATCTTCAATGCACATAGGCGGGGGGTACACCATGGACCCATCGCAGGCCAACATTCTCACACACACACATTCACACCTAAGGGGAATTTGGATTATTTAATTAATCTAAACACATGTCTTTGGAATTGTGGGGGAAACCGGAGTACCCAGAGGAAATCTACGCAAGCACAGGGAGAACTTCCGGAAACTCCTTCCGAGGCTCACATACGAGCCTCGAACTGGCAACCTTCTAACTGTAAGGCCACAGTGCTATCGACTGTGCCACTGTGCATGCTCTCACATTTTAGTTAAATTACCTTGCAAATTATGTCATAACTCTTTTAACGTTAGTAACAAAAAAATTAAAGAACCTTTTTGAAACCTACACATTATATTTAAAATCAAAATTAAACAATAGCTAGATTGAGCCATTCCAACTTAATTCAAAACAGCATTTGTGATTGGCACATGCACCGCTGCATGCAGAGACTTCAAAAGGTTAACTTGTAATAATGAGAAACAGTCATGTTTTACCGTAAAAATATTATATGTAGGTTTATTACTTACAAATTACCATGTTGTGTAGAAAAAAAATATGTTCATTCAAATGTACCGGTAAGTTGCTTTGGATAAAAGCGTCAAAAATGTAAATGTTGTGTGTGTTTTTTTTGTCTAGATTGCAGCACTACACTGCTTTGTGATAATAATACATAAAGTAAACTTATACCACTTTCACAAATCTTTTAGCATGGACCCAAAAACACGCAAATCAAGCATTGGAAAGATTTCCTGGATGCTTTAATACACAACTCCCTGCTTTAACATTTATCTCTGAAGTAAACACAGTTGCGAGATTGAATAATGTCAACCATTGACTCACAAGCTGATTACATAAAATTAAGGATGGGTTTTTTTTATTTGCGTGTTGTTTTGAAAACCATTTGCGTGGTTTTAATAAAAGGAATTGACTCATTGGCCTGCGAATGTGCGGTAATAAGAAGAACGGGCGCGGAAGGATACAAAGTAAACGAGGCCAGAGCGCAGAGGCGGCGCATTAATACACGTCAATCTGCAGCTCAGTTGCTCGCTCACATAGAAACAGATCCAGCGTTATACGCCAACGTCTAAAACCCAAACAAGCCGTTTTTCGGTTTATTTTAAACGCATTTGTCAGACGGGTTTTGTTCCAGAATGGTGAGTTCCACCTGCTCTATTCCTGGGTTTCTTCCGTGCTAATCATTTAGCAGTTTTAGCATCCTTTCAGAAACTGCAGGTTTTCCATCATTGTTGTCGTATTTATTGCAATTTTCCTGGTATATTTGGTACATTTACTTGGGAAACATTGATTGCGTTTTAGCTTTAGTCGAAGAATCAATGTTTTATTCAAACCAGACGCTGGTTAGCCAGTTAGCATTACGTATTCCATGCATAGCAACATGTGTTGTGAATACTGTATTACACGAGTGACCGTTAATTCGAAGATTTATAATTCTTTTATCTATGCTATTTTTCTTGCTTAACATGGAGTCTTGCAATCAAACTGTTCTCATTCACCGTAGACTCTTTGTAAACACTCGCACAGATGATTAACGTTAGATTTACAGAATGCATGGTGTATCTCCGGAGCGCTATCTCGTATATATTTGTTGCATATGATCGTGTAATGCATCATGCATGTTTCCTTCAGCTCAGCTCGGTGTGTGAACAAGTGACTGGCTGCTAATTTTACATGGGCTGAGCTCATTGCCTTTAACAGAAGGATAAGTGTGGGCGTGGTGGTGTAAAAATAACCATCAGCAAATCATATGCCATCGAGTTCCTCGTTTCTGAAAGAATCTTCCTCCGTTTGCCTGCAAAGTTTGCGAGCGTCCTGCAGAAATGGTGCTCTGTGTTGCATCTGCATGGGTCAGGGGTGCAACATGTAGGGTAGCTGTTGCGCACCATCTGACAAAACTATCTACAATTCAGCATCAGATGGTCCTAGAGCTGTATAAGGCATAAATATGAATGGAGTGGGCAGTGAACATGCATATTGCAGCAGGCCGAACTGCAGTGACGGATCTTGATGCCCCCTCCTCTTTCCCCCTGCATTGAACCAAATCATAGCTGGTGCAGCAACACGCTGACACTGGATCTGCAGTGCAGACACACACTCACTCATCAAATTGGAATGCAACTCGCAGAGACCCTAGTTGCATGGCAAACATTTGTCCCCTCATGCTCCACTTAAGCACACTAATTGCTGCAGTCATTGAAATGTGGAAACAGGCCCAACAAGCTGAGCAGGATGTTACCCTGCAGCAGAGAGTGTAGGAAGGCCACCCAACCACATATCTTCTAATATCTATAGGAAATGACCACCGAATGTCTAAACCAGGAGGAGGCTTTTTTGTGTTTGCCAGTGATGACTCTGAGAGTGAGCTGTTTTATTATAATGGCAGCTATAAGGCCACACTTCGCGAATAAAGCACCGTTTATACACAACAAGCCCAAGAGATCAAAACGTCACTTTCTGATAAATGAATGCCAAATACTATCAAAACTATGTGAAAATTGTATTAGAAAATAATCTGGCAAATCTCTCCTAAACTGTATACGCTGTTTCAAGCCCTTTTTGTCACATTCTGCTTTTTGTGCCAGAACTTTGATAAACCTAAGTCATATCACAGGTATTGTACTTTCAAGGGTTAATCCCTTCATTTCACCACTAGATGGCACTCACAGAACCAATTTGGGGTCTGTAAAACAAAATAAAAGACGATTGTGCATGTTGTGCAATTTGAATTACCTTGCAAATTATGTCATAACTTTTGAAATACTTTTGTTTAAAACCTAAAACCTAAAAATAAAAACCTAAACATTATATTTGAAATCAAAATAATTTTATTCTCATCAGATAAAAACTTTATCCTCTTCGTGTTTTTTTGTGCATCTTGCCATCAAAATGCACATGAAAAAAGCTGAATGGGAACTTAGCTTATGACTGGATGCTACACCTTGCCCTTCTGTGTCTGGAGTCTTATCAAATGACGGATAAAAAAAGGTGTCTGCTAACTAGTGAGTAGAGTTTGTATAAAGTTAAACACACCATTTTCATCTCTCCGTGTTTTTAATCCTTGTCTTTTGTACTTATGTTTTGTCATCAATGCCAAGCCACTACTTGGAATGTTTGTGAAAGATTGGTGAAGCTGCATTGTGATTGGTCAGATGTGTTTCAGTCACCTGCAAAAAATCTGGGAATGAATGAACCTAAATGAATTCTATGATAATTCTGTTATTATTGTGAAAGTTTGACTAGCAAGGTCATTCATCTTCTCACCCTCCTGTTCCCTTTCGGGGGCACTTGGGTCTGCCAACTTACTTTGAGCGAGGGCCGGGAGAAATGCCATTTGTAGAATGGGAATTAATAACGTCATAAAATTTTTCCGCAATGTTTTAAAGTTAAAGTCAACAGGTGTCACACCACTGAGTTTATTTTTGTAATAAAGCGAATACATTTGCTGTAATGGCGTTTGTGCTGTTGCCACTCCGCCTTACTTTTTCTTTAGTTTTGATGCATGGGATATTTATGTAAATATTTAAAAAAAAATTCAAAATTCAAATGCTAGTGGGGACGACACTGTTAAGTTAACTTTGACAAAGCTTTGAAACTGGGTGGTATTGTAAGGAAAATTCACACAGCCAGCACAGATTTAAAAAAAAAAATGATCGTACAAAATGTAATAAGATCTTAAATGTACAACTAAAGCCCTCTCACATTATTTATACCATCTATTTATTCGTCAGATGTGAGTCAAACATATTGAAGCTAAGGTTATTGACTCATGTGGGTGAGTCATGTTCATGTCAAATGTGTTCTTTTCAGTCATTTTACACTCTGTCCAGATTTATAAATCACAAGCCTATAAATACAACATTCTGTGTTTTGATGCCATGAAAGATAAATGAGTCATATTCACTGGTACAATATCTCTCTTTTTTTTTTTACCTAAACTCTACATAAAACTTGAAGCAGTCATTTTAAGTGCGTCACATACATGACCCTCTTAGTGGCACTTTCTAATTATATCTACAGTGGGTATTTTTAAAACAGTTTTTATGAATGTCCTTTATTAAACTCCTAGTCAGAGGTGAGCACTGCAGAGCTGGAGCTTTTCTAATAACATTGTGACTCCCAGCACACTGACTTCTTTCTTTTTACCATTTCAGGCAGATCAGCTCACCGAGGAACAAATTGCTGGTGAGTAATATCTGACTGTAGGATGACCCAAAGGTTGAAAAGGCCACAAACTTTGATGTACTCTACAAATACTAGAAATTAGGGATAGACGGTACCTGTTTTTTTTATTTTTTACAACCGATAGCTTCTTGTAACCAATACCGATAAGTTATCGGGACTAGGGTTTGGAGATGTCAAGCAATTTTGGCATCGATGAGGTCCATAGTGAAACACTATTATGGATGATGAGTGGCACAACTCTTTATTCTCATCTGAACAAGTGCAATCCCATTCTATTTGACTTGCGACTGGCTGACATTATGTACTTTTCCATTATTCTCGAACTACAACTCCCCAAACAGTTGATCACAAACATATAACACAACAAAGGGTGTTTATGCGAGCAGGTTGCTGCTTCGGTTGCTGCTTCGGCTCACACCTTTGCTTGCTATCCTAAATTGCCCTCCTGGAATGCATTGCTAAGGTCACAAGATACAATTATGTCTGTGTGAACTGTGTATAGAAAAAGTCGGTAGACTCCAAAAAAGGGAAGGGATCATGTCAATGCACCCCATCAAAATTGTTTTTTTTTTGTTTTTTTTTTTTATTGTAAAGGGTGTCAAAATGCTTTAGTACTTAATGCATAACATGAACATATATTTCTATTTTGGGAAACGTTTTTTGAATAAGAATTAGATGAGCAGTTGCTTGGACATGTTTTTTATGCACTATACAAAAGCTCAACTGGATTAAAATTTTGCATAATTTAAAACTTTTTTGCTTTCATGATATTGCCTAGATAGATCATATTTTAAATGCTGATATTTTTAAAGATATTTTGTGATTTTTGTTATCATAGCTACTGGCACAGTGACTCAAGAATTGTTTGAATGATTTGCTTCTTGTATTCTGTTTCCTCAGAGTTCAAAGAGGCATTCTCACTCTTCGACAAAGATGGTGATGGCACAATTACCACCAAAGAGTTGGGCACAGTGATGCGTTCATTGGGTCAGAACCCGACAGAAGCAGAGCTGCAGGATATGATCAATGAGGTGGATGCTGATGGTAAGACACTTCTACATTTAACTTGGATGGAATTTTAGTTTAGATTGAGTTTTCCAAAGTGTAAAGCTACAGTGATCTTTTAGTAACGAAAGGGATGTTTGATAGTGAGCACAAAGGATTGAGAGCACACAAAATAAATAATTTCAGCAGATGCAGCGTTAACATTGTTGATTCTATATCAGACTAAGAGATTCATCTGCAGTCCATACATGCACTTGATCCTTGTCTTTTCTCTATATTCTGTTTAAATAATGTACCCGTATTAGGGCAGTGAGGATCTCTCTCTTTTTTTTTTTTTTTGAATGCCCTCAATGTGAAGTTGTGCCTGCTGTTTGAAAGGCGAAAAATTGTCAGCTTTTGCGAAGTTTTACATCCTATTTTTTCTTTTCTTTCCTTGCTAATACGGTGCGACTGCTCACCAGCAGTTTAAAAACACATAGAGGGTATTTTTTTTTTTTTATTCTTTTAAAGAATTTTTTGTGTAATTTTCCACCGCCATATTTTGGAAAATATTACATGCATGTGGACTTTGCAATCTGAATATTTTTGTAATTAATAGCACAACAAATCACAAAGCAAAAGTTTTGCTTCTTTTTTTTTTATTGTAAAACTTGCTTCAAGATACGAAATGTTCAAGGTACGAACGCCACCCTAGAACAGATTAATTTCGTATCTCAGGGTACCACTGTATGGCAATAAAAATACACCAAATTGTAATAAGGTGTAAATTTAAAAAGCCAGATGATTTTAAGTAGGCTCACCTTTCTGAGGTACGGGCTCAAAAACTTGTTTTTGGACAGATCTGATCACACTGGTCCAAATGACTATTCGAACAAATCTTCTGATGGTTTCTCAGCATGGTGTGCTTTGTCTGCATCAAGGAAATGATGATGCTGTGAACCTCCATGCCTGAAGATGGTGTTTGCACTACAACAGATTTTTACTGCACCAAACCAGAAAACAGAAAAGAAGAACAGCAAGAAGAAGATAATGGCAGAGAAGATTTCACAGAACACATAGGAAAAAAATCATGGATGTCGAGCGGTTTATAACTGTTGGTGGCTGATCACAGGGATCACACTTTCTCTATGAAAATGTGGGATGAGCACCACCAAGCAGCTCTTTTGTGTTTTACTCACGTCATTAAAAGAGCCAGCTTTCATTGGTCTTTCTACTTGTGCAAAACAATTTTGATATAGCACTCAGTCTTTTTTTTTTTTTGGCACTTTGCGAAGTTGAGGTCGACGTGTAGAGGTGTTCAGTGTCAACATTTTTTGTGAACATGCAATGTATTGGAGCATTTTGGGTTGTTTAATTTTGGAAGTTTGGGACCTCAAGTTTAAATGATCTTCAGACCTTTGATTCAACATTTAGATCAAGTACAAATGAAATTGTTAAACAAGACTATAGAGATCCTGAGTGAGAATCAGTAGAAGCTTCGAGGAGAGATTTCTGTAGTTAAACTGTACAGGTAATGGACATTAAATTTGCTGACCATTACCAACCAGTTTCCGACCTTTAGGTTTTAAATGGTTTAGTCGTGTCTAGCATTTTCCACATCGCTCAACAGATGCCTGGATTACAACCCAATACAGAAAGATATTTCAGAAAGTCTGAATTACAGGTGGGATGTTAGAGGAGCCGTAAAGGTTTAATTGAATGTTTTTATTACTTTTGGAATGTTTTATTTGTTTGGAAGCGGACTGATTTCTTTGATATTCTACTTCATGATTAAATTGCATCTGTCTGCAGGCAACGGGACCATAGACTTTCCAGAGTTCTTAACGATGATGGCAAGGAAAATGAAGGACACAGACAGTGAAGAGGAAATTCGAGAAGCTTTCAGAGTCTTTGATAAGGTGAGAAAATAACATGAACATAACAAAAAACCTGTACAAAACACAAGGTTTATTATAGAGGTGGATCTAAAATCCATTTCTAAGCTGTGATTGAGCAGTTGTGTACTTGTGGTGCTACAAGTTTGTAAAAACATTTTGACTGAGCTCACATCTGTTTCTTCTTCCTTGGTACGGTCTTTGGTATTATTTCCTTATAATAATAGAAATATTTCAAATGTCATAAATGGTATATAAACTATACTATATATATATATATATATTCATTCCCTGTGGGTGTATAAGCTCCCATCGATTTGGCACCATAGCTGATGCCCGGCAATGAAGTTGTTGGATTTTAGAAGGCGACCAATAGGCCCAGAGCCACAACTAATGCACATCTTTTTTCGTTGGTATTAATTTGAATTTACCATATTGGGAGATACGGCATTGTTTATCAATTATTTGTTTATTTCAGTAGCTATTTATTAAATGCTTTCCAATGGAATCAATGTTTGTTGTTGTTGTTTTCAGGATGGAAATGGCTACATTAGTGCAGCAGAGCTCCGTCACGTAATGACCAATCTGGGCGAGAAGCTAACAGATGAGGAGGTGGATGAAATGATCCGAGAGGCAGATATTGATGGAGACGGTCAGGTCAACTATGAAGGTGAGGTGCTGTTTGTGTTGATATCAGTACTGAGGATTACTTGGGCCTCCAGAGAAATATCTTGAAGATTGTTCTTGTAACTGGATTAAATATTCAACACTTCACTCCTTGAATGAGAGGGTCTAATGAAATTCAGTGTCGGCACATGGGTGATGTGTCTGAAAATAGAAGAGGCTTGTACCTGACAATTAGTGGCAGGTTGCTGTGCAAGTATCAGGGTTATGTGATTGTTGCTTTTACAGCTTGTATTAACATCTAGACAACATCATCTGTGTTTTATTAGTTTCAGGAGCTCTGTATATTATTGTAATGGTCCCAAATGGTAATTTAGAAAAGTGACGTCATATGTATAGCTGATTTGTGAGATTTAGAACAATTTGTCTGTTTAACTCTTAAATTTATGCATTGTCTATCTGTAAAAGTACATTTTTAAGTTACAACACATTTTTTTGGCATGCTCGGTCTCAATATCAGTAATGGTAATATAATAAATAGCGTTTGACCATTTTTCTTAAATCAGTTCAGCTGTTCTCCAGACCTGGTGATGGCCCTATATACGTCATAGCTTAGTTGTTAGAATGCCCCCTAACACCGTCATGGAACATACAGCGCTCGCCTCAAACTTAAAATTAGGAGAAAAAACTGACGTGTGTTTTTAACTCTAACAAATTATGAACAACTTTACACAATATGAACTCTTTGAAAAACTCTAAAAGCTGTTTTGCTAGATCTATAGAGTTTCTAAAAATGGTAAAACAATACTTATCTCCAGGAGATTCTGAGAACGACAAAAAGTGGGGGATAAAAAAACCTGGTGATACTATATTATATATATTTTTTTCTTGTGCTGAACTTTCATAATAAACTCTTATACCATGTTTTTTTTTTTGTTTTTGTTTTTTTTATTGAGGAAGTGATGTTTAGTATTTAACTTTGCCAGCACACGAGCTGGTAAATGTCACAGTAGAACGTGTTTATGTAAAATTTGATTGATGATATTTTAATATCAGTTATTCTTACTTAAGTTTATCTTATTCATGGACATTTGGCATTTATGATCTTTTGTTTATTGTTATGGTTTGGTTTAGTGCTTACACTTTAAAATATTAATTAGCTTAAGCTTTTTAAAACATATATATGTTTTTTTCTTCAATGATATCTGTTTTGCTTTTTCCACAGAGTTTGTCCAGATGATGACTGCAAAGTGAAGGATTGTCGTATTCTGTATCTCTCTTTCTCTCAAACATTGCTTGTCCTACTAAGATCACTCTGTCTTGTACAAGGAAAATAACAACAAAAGTTTACTTCAGAGAGTTAGTCGAATTTCTAATTCTGTGATCTCTTACCAAAATAAAAAACAAACAAACAATAGGATTTTAGAAACAATTTGTGAGGAACACCATCTGAATTGACCCAGCAGAAGTGAATGGACCAAGCATAACTGCATGAGCCCTTTAGGAGCAAACGACTCCAGACTTGACAAACATTTTGAGGACGTAACGTCTCTTAAGTTGCACACAAGGTGATCCATGGCTAAAATGGCAGCATTTAAAAGACCATAATCTCATTTATAATCAAGTTCCTTCAACACTCCATAATAAACAGCAAATTATAACGACAATACAGAAGTATTTGGCTTCATAGTGAATGGTTGCAGTGCTGCCAATGAAAACGATTGTGTGCGACCCCTGTGGTGCAGCCATGTTTTTTGCAGATGGCGTTCTCCTTAAGACTCAAAGTGGGTAAAACTGGATGTTCGGGAATGCGTAGGTATTTGTACAATTCTGACGTCTTACTTATACTCTTGGCGTACAACTTGAAGAGTGTCTTTTTGGGCTATAAGGCATGTACTTGGTTACCAGTGGTTTCTGTTGGCTGGTGTAAACCTTTATTTTAATGTGGTTCGATGACTTCAATCCTTGTAGAAGCATCGAGATGCAAAGTGTGCACAGCAGAATCGAAATGTGACTGAATAGCATAACTGTACAAATATATAACTACATGGTTAACCACAATGCTTTCAGTGTTCTGCTTTTTAAATGTACTGTTTTCCGGTATTAACGTCTGGTACGCTTTGCATCGCCTACTGTTCTATTTAGCTCTGTGACTTGTTTGAACCATGGTCTTGAAATGTGCCATAATATGTGTGCACCTCAACTTTCTTGCAAGATACCTAATAGTTTAAAAAGTATGTTATCAACCTATAAATATATATACACAAGTAAACCATATATGTATATTTGCACTTTTGGTGTATATTATACTTTGAATCACAGAAGAAGAACCTGCTGCTGCTTCAACGCCTCATTTGTCTCTTGCTCTTGTGAGTTTGTCGCAGCCTATCACTGTCCAGTGCTCTGAATTTAACTTGCACTCTGCTCGCAAGGTGAAGTCTGTGGGGGATTTTGAGAGGCGAACAGACAAAGGATCGAATAATAACACTAGTATGACTATGAAGGGCTTGTTATTGGTCTAATAATTGGGATATTTATTTCATTTTCTAGCCAAAGTGTATTACTCCAGTAGAAGAGCTTTACATAGCATACCTTACTCTGTTATCAACAATTTCAGGATGGTGTGGTTAGAAAATGAGCAACTGGGATGGAGGATACTCAATATATGAAATCTGTAATATGTGAAATATGTATTGGTGTTTTCCAATAAAAATAAATGTACATGTTTATGCATACATTTCCGTGTTTTTCTATACTTTGGGTGTTTTCATTAGATGCGAACTAATCTGGTCACACAACTAATGCCTTCCAGCGCTGTGAACTTTATTTAGGAATTTTGGGTTGCATAAGGACAAACTCTTTTATCATTTGCGTGAGACAGAAAACAATGAATATGCAGTTTGGTCATTTCAAAAGTTTACTTGGAAAGTTTTAGCTAATTTAAGAAGATTCAATGCACATTTTTAAAGATTAAAAGAAAAACAAGTACTCTGACTATTATGCAACTGATTTGGGTTATCTTATAAAGACGACTGGAAATTTATAAAACCTTTGAAGAATCTAACGTGTCAAGAAAAACGTTTGTAGTCACCGTGAATTTAAATTCACAAGCTGAACAGTCGATGGCGCCCTTGTTTTGCCATCATTAGTGAAAACACTTGGGGATTAAATCTAAATACTTAACCAACAACACCGACTCATAAACGATAAAAAAACAATCGTTTTATAATGTAAACTCAAATTGTATTTAAATTTCTGACATTGTTGCCAATTGATCAGTAAGAAAAGTTGCTATTGGCTGCTTTAGAGGTCACTGGATGACGCCATCGCCTTTGAAATGACCGAACAAAAATACAGCAAGTGTGGAAAAGGCTGGGGGTTACTTTGTATTTTATGAAATAATAATATATGTTGTGTTAAGGCAGAATAACCCACTCATAAATGCATACAGTTCTTGTGAAAATACCAATTAAAAGGCATTTCCACTTACTAACTTAAAAAAAAGCACTAAACTTACTTCCAACGTCTTCAATATGTGTCATGATTAATACGACCTTGTAACAAACTGCTTATGTTTACTCTCGAACTGTAAGTCGCTTTGGATAAAAGTGTCCGCTAAAAACATAAATGTAAATGTAAAAGGATTTAACCAACCTTTGAACTCTTGATGTGTCTCCCACTCTGTTCTGAACTGTTGGATGTAATGCTTCGACATACTGCTACTGCTAGCTGTGTGTTTCACAGGTTCGCCAACAGTACCTACCTTGTACTTAAAGCATAAAGGGGTGAGTACAAACAAACAAGGGTTGCTGTCCTGGTGTGGATAATAGCTGTGCTATGCCCCATCTGTTAGAGATGAGGAGGAAGGAGGAATGAAACTCTGCACGAAGACTTATCAGAATTGATAGTTTAATTGGGAACACTTGAGCCATGCCCTGATCCCTCCTCCCATGTTTAACAAAACAACCCAAAATACTGTTACAGAGGGTAACAGATGGTCTGTACAAGGCGAGTGACTGAAGTCTGTGTGGGTGAACACATGACAGGCATTATTACTGCAGCTCAGTGCTCCGGAACGCTACATCTCTGTCAGAAGAACCAATCAGCCAGAATGTACAAAATCCTTAAAAGTTGCTGTATGTTTGCATGTTGTTTTCAGAAATGATGTTGAGTAATTTTAGTTATTAGTATTATAACTATTCTTGACCATAAATAGAAAATTGTTGTGTATTTGAACAAGAAATGGGCCTTTCATTTTTAAATCAATCTCATGCCGGTTTAGAAAAAAAAAATCCCAAAACATGGCTAAAATGTTAAAGTTGCACTTTATATGAATTCCTGATAACCTTGTATTTTTTCTGATTTTATTAACAGAGAGGACAGTAGAGAGAAACAGGAAGCAAGACGGAGAGAGAATCGGGTGGGATGGGCAAGACAAGAGAATCTCTTAGTTCTTGAAGAAATGGCAAGGAGAAAATAAATGGCATGTAAAGCAACACATAGTAAAATGCATACCACCCTCTCCCTAGGCTCTAGCGAAGTGTCCCCCATTCGTTGAACCAAAACGTTGCAACCCTATTAACAAGGGAGAAACTTGGCAGTTTCATGCAATAAATGAAACAGATTAAAATGTAATTTCTATGCTGCTGTAACTAATGTTCCTTCTGCATACCAAAATAGGCTACCGTGAGACATCAAACACTCTCTATATGTGTCAAAGAATACCTTACACACATAGTTTTATAATGCACAAATAAGAATGTAAATACAGTCTAGTGTCACTGGTGTTGAAATGTTAACAGTTTGATTCGTGACTCTATAAAAGCCCAAACATCTGCTGTCTCTGACACGAAAGAGCATCCTGTTTCCAATTAAACACATGGAGTGCTGTAATCATAAAACCCTGCTTGACATCAGACTCACAACTCTGTGGAAATCTGAAAGGATGCTAAGTACGAAGGAGATAATGAAGGTAGCTGTTTGATTCTTTATAAAAAAAAACAAATGCAAGATCTTTATTTTAAGAATCATTTTGTGGCATCACAGTGTTTGGATTTTGTTATTTCATATCATTATCCACAATATAATAATAAAAATACATTCCTCACATATCATTTGTTTGCATATTCAAATGTTCTTAAGTAGTCCTAATTGCAGACTGTGTGCTGCACCTGCAGGAATGCACTCGCAGACACGTAGCTCACCTGTTCACATCATGCACCTTTAAGTGCGCATGTGCAAAAGATGGAGCAGTCCCAGTAGCGCCGCTCACTAGATGCAGAATCTGCAGTCTGCGTAGGGCACCACTGCCAGAGGGGGGCATCATTACTCCGTTTGCTCACACACACACAACAAATTAAAGTTAATAAAAATGTTGTAATATTTATTTTTTAACAATAATGTTATATGCATATTGTAATATTACATTTTACAAAATGTTTAAATATAGTTATACAAATATGAGTCACTCATTGTCATTTACCCGTTTCCATTTTGGAATCTATTAACCAATAGACCTTTAGATGACTTGTTTAAATTGTGCCTTAAGGTTGCAAGTCTTTACACATTTTTTCTTATGGAAGCGTTCTAAAACCCAGTACGGCATTATAGTAAATATTATTGACTATCAGAATCCAAAATGTATGAATATTTAACTCTGGCGTTTTTGACATTCCATCCCGAGCTTGGATTGGGGGGGGGGGGGGGGACACATGTACTATTGAAAATGTACACATTGTGCTGGGTACCCTTTGAGGTTCTAGTTGTCATTTTCTCTCATAGATGCATTCAAAAACTCTCTGCATCACTTTACTAGGTTTTCAGAAAACTTTCAGAATTCAAAATGTAACATTTTTGATTTTATGTCCTAAACTTGGCTTTTTCTCTCTTGCACTAAATGTGCATTTTTGATTTTATATTTTATGTCTACTTTTTATTTTTATATACAGTGTCAGAATGGCCTTTTGTACATTTAGAATGTTTATTTTGTACATTTGTATTTATATTTTATTTTTGTTACCTGTATCTTGTCTTGTCTTGTCTTGTGAATCTGTTGCGCTGTAGTGTCTCTGCACAAAAACACATTCCTTGTATGTGCGATCATACCTGGCAATAAAGCTCATTCTGATTCTGATTCTGAAAAAAAATAACAATTTAGTGAAATTGTATCCTGTGTATTTTGGAGGGCACCATAGTACATTTCCGCCAAAGGCACAAGTCATTTTTTGACCAGTAATTGGTTCCGAAACCATTTTTTTGTGTGTTTGTTTCATGTTCATTATTTAATCTCATGCCAATGCCTTGTCAAGGGGCCACTATTGTACTGTTTAAAATTATCGCGTTTAGCTTGATTATTTATAGAACAAATTAAGTTATACTCAAAAAGATTAAATTTTTAGTTAAGATTTATTAAATCTGCTTAAAGGACTTGCTGGCTTATGTTCTATGCTTGAGTGGGTTTGACAATAAAGGTAACAGTTTTTTTGCCATGCTTCCATACAATAAAAGTTGCTAAAGATGGTGGATGGATAAAGACATTTTTTTTCAGAATTAAGTGTATCAGATTACAGGTTTCCTGAAAGGTGAGCATTTGATTTACCTAGTGTTTTGTTTCACCGTCTAATTTCCAATTATTTGAATTCAAAGGTGTGTACACAGTGAAACCTGAGCCAATTCATGTGATGAATGAGAGTAAGCATCAGGCCATCTGTTGAGTCCTGCTGGAGCAGCTTTTCATTACAGAACGCAATGGCAAACATCACATAAGTCAGCCTTTGAGTTCTCATTGAAGCATCACATGATCATAACCTCCAAAAAGCAGCTCTAAGTAAACATTCAGACACTGCCTCAACTGCATCTAAAACTTATTGTGAAATTATGATTTAAGAATATAAAGTTGTTCAAGTTACTTGTTAATCATTCCCTTCATATTGCTAATTTGATCCACGGGATGCCTTTATAAGCATATCTCTAAATATAAGCATGTCTCTAAATATCAGCAATTTCAACATTAAGGAATGTAGATCCCAACCTGAAATTCTACCTGTGCTTACAGCTCTAGCCACTACGAGATCACATAGAATCATGATTGTGGGACAGAAAGATGTTAGAAAAATAAAAAAAACATGATTTTTCATTTTTTTTTGGGTGTAAGAAATTATTTATAAATACACGTTTCACTACAATATTACTGTGATTTAAAACAATGCATACTTCAAAGTCCAGTTTGAATTCTCAAATGAAGAGTAACTTCTTGTTTTCTTTATTGCAATTACAGCACACACTATATATATATATATATATATATATATATATATATATATATATATATATATATATATATATATATATATATATATATATATATATATATATAATATATATATATATATAAAACAATACATTTACAATCCTGTGCAAAGATGCATGCAAAATACTGAATCACACCAAAACAGAGCATCGGATACAAAAACACAAGCAGACCCTTCATAAGAAACTGTTCATTTTCAGTTAAAACATGCTACAATGTGAAGTGGTTTGACATTTCTAGATTGGCTTATTTACTTAAACTTTCAGACACATTAAAGACTTAAAGTTTCCATTGTTTGTTGCATGTGATCCTCCCCTCTAGAGGTACTGGAGTATTTTTCATAATGGTAGGTAACATTAGCCAACTCCTAGTGGTGATCAAGGGGTCTGCAACATTCCAATCAAATATGCGTTATCTGACAGATATTTTACACTTTATAATACTGCGTCTATGATTAGACAAACAACCATAATAAAGTAACTTTTTACCTATGATACATTCCTGGATGAATCGTTGACCACACACACATGCATTCTTATTTACATTGTAAACATGCTGAATATTTACATTATTATACACACTGCTAAGATGTAACCTGCTGAAGCATTAGGAGACAAAGAATACTGAGTTTATCTGATCTGTCGTGCTCATTTCTTCATGGTACCTTGAGCGAGCGAAGCTAATTATATTATTTTTATACATTAAGGGTTCCTGAAACCTTTTTAATGGGATTATTATGTGGCATTCTCTATGTATTCTCTGGCAAAAATCACAATAAAATCAGAGAGTGTATTTTTACCCTTTTTACAGACAATCACATGTAGCTGTACATCTGAATGACTCGATAGATTCTACAGTGCATTTACAGGTCAAGAATTTATACAATAAACTGAACATAAACTTGTTTTATCACCTAAACAACAGAAACAAGTGTACGCCACATATAAAGCTTGCATGTAGAATGCTAATTCCCATTTCAATGTTAGTACACTGTAACCAGATGCGTTGGCAACATTGATGCATGAGGCCCCTGGTAAGTTGCATGGGTTTCCTCATGATGCTGTCAGTGCGAAACTTTGGTTAAAGTTGATTAGCCAGTTATCAATGGTGGCTTTGCACATCAAGTTTGTGTCAGGGGTGTCGGTATTTGTTCCTGGAGGGCCAGAGCCCTGCAGAGTTTGACTCCAACCCTGCTCAGAGAGACCCAGACCTGAAGCTCACAAACAGCCTAAAGGATCTAAAGAGCAGCATCAGGTGTGTTTAGTTGAGGGTGGAGCTAAACTATGTTGGCCCTCCAGGAACTGAGTTTGACACCCCTGATCTAAACAAAGAGAAACCCAAGCATACTTTGAGTTCGAAAAACTCACAGAGTAAAGCTCTCACCATGCGGGTCACGGCACCAATTTAGCCATGCCAATTTTCATTTCTGCATGCTATATTCAAACCAGTGCTTCCAGCTAAAGAGTTTAGCACACTAACAAGAACAGCCTCTTGAGGCTGGTAAGTTCATGTAAATTATTCCTTCTTCTTAATCTCTGATGAACATGCACAACACCCTGTTACACAAGAATGTCATTCCTGTCGAACATCCTCTTAAATACATGTATGCAAATGTTATTTTTGGTACCATCTGGCACATTCATCAAGTCTTTTCAGGGTTTAAAGTCATTTTGACCTCAAAGGCAATCACTGCGGGAGGCTGTGGTAGATCTTGCTCTGGATGCTTGGGCTATCTTTGACATCTCCATCCTCCACAGCGAGGGACAGGGATCTCTGCATTTTGGTCTTCACTCCATCTCTATGGAAGCAGCAGTGAAACAATGCCCGGATGTGGTGGAATACAGCCTTACGGAAAATGATAAAGATCCAGGGGTCCAAGATGGGGTTGAATGCAGAGAATCGGAAAGCCATCAGGTTCTGACGATCATTCCCATATGGACTGATAGCATTCACAAAGCCACAGATCTGCAAAGGAAAATATAAACCAATAAATTTCAGCACATATTTTAGAACGGAACGACCAGGGTTTTGGAACATGTTTATGTACAATATTATAAAATAAATGAGAATTGAGATGAATGTCAGTGTGTTACAGAACAGCTTGAATTAAAACGACACAAAGAAGGAAAACAGATAGTTACTGGTCTTGAGAACCAAGGGCTTTAAAGGTTTTTAAAGCTTATTTTATTTGCTGAATTGAAATCCCCTTTCATATTCAAAACTACTGTACATCATACAGATGTATGTCTCTCATTCCAACAGTTTTAACATTTCCAGTAACAGCAGTGATTACATTTTGGCATAACATTTGCCTAGCTCCTGCATTAACATTTGAATATGCCAAGCACTTGCAGAAAAAAAAAAATCAACTTCCTCAAATGTCATAAGAGGGGAAATTATAAAGCATGTTTGGACGCATGATATGTTGTTGCTTAATCAAACTAGCCTTTAAATTTAGTTTTAAACGTTCATTCTTTTGTTCTGCTTTCTGTAAGTACTATTTTATCCAAAGCGACGTACATTTGAATGAGCGAACACATTTTATTTTGTCACTTCCTGCTTTCCCTGGGATATGAACCCACGACCTTTCCGTTGTTTACTCTACCAATGCTCTACCAACTGAGCCACAGGAAACCAGCTACGTCATTTCTTCCATAGCAGATGCAACATTTAGTTTATGCACATTACTATTAGAAAAGCTTGTGAGGAATTAAAATTAAGCAAATAGTAAAAAAAAAAACATTGGCAAACAAAATTATAAAATATTTGTAAAAAATACATTTTCTAAGGCTAACTTTAAAAATAAAGTTTCTTTAATCAAAACTTCTTTAGTAGTACTAAAGTTGATATAATGGGGTGTTTTTTGGAGGATATTTTACCATAAGCAATTTATTCAAATCTATTCAAACATTTCAAAAATAGAACGAGTTTACAATTTCATTTTAAAAAAAGCAATGAACTTTATGAACCAATGAGAATTATTTAACCCTCCAAATCGGCAATGGTTCTACATTGATTACAACTTCATTACGTGCTACAGCTGCACTATTTTAGCAAACTCCATTTATACCAAGCATCACTAACGTTCCAAAAGATTAATAGCAGGCAGGTTAATAAAGTGCCACCTATAGCACCAGCATCTCTGGATCTGATCAGTTGCTGTCACAACACCCCACAACATTCCCCTACATGTCCCTAAGGCCTACCTAATGGTATTCACCCGGTGGTCGCAAATCATAACCAGACTGATATTCAAGAGCAAGCAGCCAGTTGGACTCAGCTGTTAAAGAACGTTTGAATTTACCACCCAAGCTTTACACACTCAAAACACAGAGTCTATTCTTTTGGAGATAAATCTGGCCAAGAATATGAGAAGGAGATCATTAGATCCCTTAAAATATGGTTAACTAATGCCTTCTTTGAACCATGACTCTGAAAGTTGGTTTTCACACCAAAATCACAACAGAACCATTCTTTTTAAAAGAAACACACCATAAGCATTGTGTTGCAAATCTTGAGAAAGCTTTCCACAATAAAGAAGAAAGAGGTTTTTCCTGATTAAACTCTTAACAGTGGGCTAAAATCCATGTTGTTCCTTTGCGGGGTTTGTCACTCTATTTATTTGTTTAAGTTTTATCCTGTTATAAGATCAGTGACTCAACTGTAAAATGGTCAGACTGTAGAGGAATCCAAACAAGTCATTTGTAGATGATTGGAAACAAATGGTGCCACAATCAGAGGAATGAACTCTTGTTACGGTAGAAATGAACGCACTTGCACAAATATGGACAATGTAACCAAATTTTTTTTAACTAAAAAACACTTTCAACTAAAGCTTTTGAAACATTAATGGTTACCTCCGATCCATTGTCAAGACATTTGAAAAGAGATCTGCCCAGTAATAAAAAATAGTTTAAATAAAAGCTCTTAATAAAAACAAGTCATTCTCAGAGAGCCCACCCTATTGAGTTAATTTGAGAAGCCCCCCCATCATCGGCACATTGACAGCATCCACCCACTCCCAGTGAGTCATCTCATGGAGGTCTATTTTTTTCTTTCCACTTCGAGTAGAGCAGACTATTACATCTGCCAAGAGAAGGTGTTGTGCTGCTGTTGGGTGTAATGGCAAACATTACAGTAATCATTTAAAGGGCCAGAAACTGGTACGGTACCATTTTAATAACATAAATAGGTGTTGTTTAAAAATGCCATTGACATCTTTAAGTTAAAAAAAACCCTAAAGCAGTGGTAGACAACCCTGTTCTGGGAGTGCCACCTATCTGTCCGGTTCTTAGTCCCAACCAGATTTAACACACATCAGTAGCTCCAAACAAGCCAAGAGGACCTTAACTAACTGAGTAAGTTTAATGAAAAATTAAGCTTAAATTGTGCTCAAAAGTATCAAAATAGCTTGTGCGAAAGAGGCATTTTGCTCTTCCCCCCACTTTAAAAAACATCTCTTTTTGGGTGACAAATATGTAGTTTTTCTCCTATTTAAAAACCTTGAACTGCAAGAAAGAATATTACTGAAATATCATTTCCCATTTTCTTCTATTAACCTACTTTATAAACTGTCAATGTTCCTATTCTAAACATATTGTGAACAGTTCTGAACATGTGTTTTTAGAGTCTATATACTCAGCTAGGATGAACTCAGCACTTTCCATCAAGATTTAACTGTGAACACACCCTTCATTGATGTCTTCAACACTTCCCCCAGATTTCATCTTATTTCCTTCACTTTTATTTCTTTTCACTGCCTTCTGTCACTACTCCACACAAACACTGAAAGTCTGTTACACATTTCTGAGCAGCACATGCCTGAAGTCATATAAAGGTTAATCATAATAAAAATGACTTAATTAGCTCTTTTCAATGCACTTTGTTCAACAAATATAAGAAATAAAGTATCGTCATGCAGGAGACATTGTTAAATAAGACCGATACATCTTCCCTGCTCATAACTCAACCTTTTCCATCAGCGTTCCTCTGGCATCTTTATTGTTAGATTTACTGTATCAATTATTGTTAGGTATACTCTACTCATTATTGTTAGATAAGTGCTTAGATGTTCTGTACTCGCCCAATTATCTGTTTTTGTAGAACATTACCACTTCAAAATCATGATAAAAACCTCACACTCCCAACTGCCAAATAGCAATCAATATCAGGTCTGGCTCTATCTACTTACACATGAAAACGCTCAGAGTAACATTTGTTCTTTTAATAGAGGGACCAAATTCACTCCGAATAGAGTTAAATATCAATTGTAATATTAGCAATGGGCATTTTGTTGAATAACTCCAGAAATAGCGCATAAACAAAAGGTAACACAAGTAAAAACTTAATCTTTACTGCTAGACTTTAATGCATCTCAAGTTGTATATCTAACAAAGTTCGGTAGGTGCCTATCCGCACTTGCTAATCATCTTTCTGTGCCTCCAATTACGGATATTCGTCATTATCCCTCAAATTGTGAGAATCCTTGCGATACTAACATGGTTTGGGTAAGTGGTGAAATTTAAAAAATTTAAATATACTTTATTTAAATATTTAAATATACTTTAAATAGAATTTAAAATACTTCGTCTGCATCCTAGAGCTCAATCTTTCTGGTGTTGGGTTTGGACTGGATTTCCATATTTTACATGAGCCAGGCCAAGTCTGTACTCTGGTGTTCATGCAAAGAGGGTGTCCTTGTGAAGCTTAACAGTGTTTGCATGTGACATATTGAAAGTTACATTTACACTGTTGAAAGTTCTGATTTGTGTATAGTTTTGCTTAATAGCAAGGTATTAATTATGTTGATTGCAAGGAAATGTCAACCAGCTGCTACTAAATGCACTACTTTTTGATAAACAGTTCTGGAAAAAAAACCCTCATTTGAGTAAGAAAAGAATGAAAGAAAGAAACACATGTAGTCTATTCCCAGAAAGCCATAGGCAGAATGAAACCACACAGAGACTACAAGAACAGAAAAGTCAATATCACTTCACCCACAAGTTTCTTGGTGCCTGGAACGGCAAAACCTCATGATGCATCATTTGCACACACAAAACTGCTAATAGCTTATTGTATTACTGGGTCAATATTAGACATCTGATACCAACAGCATCTCACACTTCCAGAAATAGCAGCAGCTCAATAAGACATCCGGGTTTAGTTGCTGATCATTTGATTGTGCTTCACTATAAAAGAAATGTAATGATATAAAAAAATTCCACCCTCGGGTTGAAAGAGAGTTCGGGTAATTACTGACACAAATGCAGGGTGAAAAGCGACATAGAAACCAAAGTTAGCAGCTATCAGCAAAACAGGAACATAGAGTCTCACATCCTCCCAGGCCAGTTCGTCCACTTGACAAAAAGGAGAAAGCAACGACCATCGATTACACAATCCTCCCCATATGTGGCTTCAAATTTTTGTCCCTTTGCTCAGAGTGGGAGTAATTAGCAAAAATAAATGCTGATGTTCAGAGTGAAGAAGTAATAGAACAAGTTGGTTAGAGTACACAATCATGAGCAGACAGACTTTGAAATGTTACTCGGAACAATGTAAAACACTTGCTTATCAATAGAGCTAACATTTATTTAGAATTTTGTTAGCATGTTCCATATAATACAGTGTTTTTCGGGAAATTTGTCTTTTCAAACATGGCTTAAACTTCAGTGGTAAAATGATACACAGTGTTCACGATACAGTAGACATCACAATATTGTCCATGATACAATATGCATCACGACAACTATCAAAAATAGCTGGAATGAAGACATAAAAATAACACATTTACTGAAACTACATTCAATGTTAAACACAATTATAAAAGTTTTCCCTAAAGCCTAGAACACCAGGGTCTAGTGTGTAATATCATCCAGTACTTAGGGGGCTGAAATAAGGTTTGTATTTATTGAGAGGTCTTTTCCTCTTGTTTCGTACACAAATTCCCACATTTTATCAACAGAATAAGCTTTCTTACATTTGGTTCTGTTTCTCAATTATTCATAGAAATAACACCATAAGCAGTAAAGCATGAGCTAAAACTTTCACACTTATTCTTTCAAAACAATATTTCTCTGGCTGAGCACTTCAAAAGAACACAGGACCTTGAATGATTGTGTTTTTTGTGAAACTGGAGAAACAGGCTGTAAATACTGTGACTGACAGTTCACCTTTTTGCCAGTGAACCATTAGTAAATGGCTTGAACCCAACACTAGATCATGATGTTTTTGTTCTTTATAACGGGGGGATTTAAAACTGCCCTTTCAACGCAATTTTATCCAAAAAAAAAATAAATAAATAAACATTTAAAGAATTGTATAAATAGTGTAAAGAATGGTATAAAGTTGGTGTATTATTTTTTTACACATAGACCCCCAAAAAAGTCTGAATCTGTGAAACTCCAAAAGGTAATCAAAAATAGTTTCTTAACACTTGGTAACAGAAATGCACAGTCTTTCAGTCTGAGCATTATGTTTAATATTAGGAAGGTGCCAACATTAAACCTGGGCCTAGTGTGTTACACGGTCGGGTTAATAAACAAGGTTAAATATTTTAATGTAAACAAGTTAAACACACAAACAATTGAATGACCAGAGCCACAGGAGTCAGAGCAGCAGTATAAAGCAACAAACACATTGTTGTGTTTAAGTTTGAATAGTAGCAAGTGAAAGAAAAGGGATTTATGTGTTTTTTTACTGATGCTAGCTACAAAATGTCATGGTTGTCATGCATTGTTTTGGGGTCCCTGTTGAATCTGTGGTGTTTATACCCATTGATTAAAGAGGTCATATCATCATTTTGAAAGGTAAATACTTGTTTTTTTTAAGTCCCCCAAAACAGGTTGAAATGCATCAAAAGGTCAAAAAACACTTTTATTATCTTTTAATACACATTTATTTTTAAATAACAAAGTAATGAATCATTTTATGACTTGTTCGTACAACAATCCTCCTTTATGTGATGCAACTGGCGATGATTGGTTGTTCGAACCGTCTGCTCTCATTGGATCCTGCGTGTCACGTGCATCGCAGAAACAAAAATGGCCGGCGTGAACTAATGCATAAACAAAACCCCAGGAAGAAGTTCTGCGAGTGTAACAGAACCAGTGTCTGAGGAGGAAAAGGCTCAGGTGTTCATGGCACTCCAAATCAAAGCGATCGGAGCAGGATTCACATGGGGTAGAATTGTCACGCCCCATGTCCTTTTCTCCCTTCTCTCTAGCGCCCTCTCCTGTCTCTCTCCTACACCCGGCTGGTTCGCCATGCGTGTGCCTTTTAGCAGGCGCCCCACTGCTTTTCTCCTCAGCCCTTCTCCTTCTTCTTACATCACGCCTGGTCTCTTGTTTTTGATCATTTGCTCCTCCAGGGTGTTCTTATTGCTCTCTTACTTTTTTCTCTTTCTGTGCCTGCATTTTGCGGGATCTTACTGTTTCTAACTCACATCAGTGTTTACTCTGGTCCAGATACATCTGTGAGTTCACAGACATGCTCCTTGTGCACAGAGTCGAGCGATTGTTCAGTTTGTGTTTTCTTTTTTTTAGTTAGCTTTATCTTCTGTTCCCTTGGAGCCAGTTTTAGTTTATTCCAGGGTTTCCCATGTGGGGTCTTATATATTTGTTCCTGTGTTTTGCTATGGTTTAACTAGAATAAAGGATTTCATTGTCTCAGGTCATGCGTTTGAGTCACACCTGACCGTAATATTATCTAAAAAATAGAGTATACGGCAAAGTTCATTTATTTCCATATTGTTTTCTTTTGAAAATGAGAAACTTGTATGTTTATATTATTAGTTCAATCCACTCTCACAGATTTCTGAATCACTGTGTGTTGACAATGCTCTCAAAGCCCATCACTTTTACTTGCCACCTTTTTCCCTTCCTCTTAACATTCTGTACCTATACTCCAATACTGTGCCTGTGAACACCCAGGTTCTTCTGAAATTCCATTGTCAATGAATGCGTCTTCTGCACACTGTTCAACTAATTAAGAGAAAAAGGAGTAAATGACAACCAGTTTTAACCCAACATAACCATTTCAGCAAAGGGCATAAGGTGAAATGTCAAGGTTTAACATGACCTAAATTCAATTGAAATTCTAGCCATGCATGCAGCAGAAAAACATTCTTAGCCAGTGCTCACTAGACAGGAAGTTCCTCCTCACCACGCGAGCTCGAGTCTCTGTGGGAGAAACACGACTCTGCTTGATAAAATCTCATACCAACCCAGAACTCACCAAATTAACAATTCACTGCACATGATAGCACACATAAGCTAAAGGGGACTGGAACATTGAAGTAACTAATATTATCATGGAAATCTTCACACAATGACAATGAGTTTCTCATAGCTATCATTTTAAACTAGATCTCATTAGTTAAAATGTAGTGTTGGTAACTGTGACATTTGAGAAAACCCCCAATGAACAGATAATGGCTTAAAATGTAATTTGTTAAGCTTTCCGAATTGAAATTCTCCAGAAAAAAAAATTTATATATTATGATTGAAGCTGTTAAATTGGCTATAAGATCTGGCAACCGAAAAAAAAGCAGCTATCTGCGTTATGGAGCTGTGGTTTTTTTAAGTGGGTGAAGATTGAGATGTAGCTTGTCAAAGGTTAATATTTTCCCCACCTCACCCCAGAGAATGTTTTTAAAGGGAGATCCCTAATTGTATCCCTTGCGTTACCTGTGCATAATCCACACATCTCTTTTGAACATCTCTATTTTATTTTATTTTCTTTTGAAGTGGAAAAAAGTAAAATGCTGATGCAGGGAGTTCTGAATTGTTTAAGCTCCAAGCAAAGATTAGTCCCAAATCCTAAAAAAAGTAGGGATATCTGGATATAGTAGCACTGTTCATCAAAGACCATTAAAGCTTACCTGGAAAATAGCTCAAAAGAATGATTCACCATTTTTACCATCCACCTTTGTAGCATATTGAAACTTCTTTTAATATCCCTCCTTATATATGATTTTCTCTTGATAGATATTCCATCTGATTTAACAAATTCCCCCTGCAAAACAAAAATATAAGACATGGACGATCCAACGTCATTGTCAAATGACTAATAAGAACATCTGCAAATATGCGTTGAGTAATTAGGAATTTAATTAAAACTAATAGGTCTTCAATGATCAAAGAGAATGTGTTTTTGCACTCGTCATGAAACCATAAATGTTTCACATTTTTAGAAATGCCCAAAGGGCATCTAGGCTCTGAACAACTGCTTCACAGAATGCTGGCACACTAAGCAATATAAAGCAATAAAAGTGGGCAGCGAATTGACAAAAGTCAATGTTCTTTTATTTGATTGCCAATTAAATAATTTAACATAAATTACATTTTCATGTGTCACTTGTGCATTTTTTAACTTATTGTATACTCCAATCTGGCTTGACGTAGTCTTTGAAATAACACTACCCCTTTTCACGCTGATGCTGCGGACACTTAATAAGGTCATCGGGGCGTTCAGAAAATGGCGGAATTCAAATAAAAATGCACTGATCTCAACAAATTAAGCAGCAAGTCATAAAAACACTTGCTAGTCAGTTAAAGGGGACATGAATACACGTAAATTGGGGAAGAGTATTCCGAGGGTATATGCAATTATATGCGTATAGCCCAGACTACACTACTGTTTTTAAGGAACAGTCACTTTTCAGTCAGCCATTAAATCAATCCTCATTTCCGAAATTAAAGCAAATGTTACTCAGGTGAATCCCCGAAGTCTTAGCATATTTCTAGAAGAATCAGAGTGTATGAATGGGTCTAAAATTCGTAAGACCTATTATAGCTTAACAGTGTCACCTGAAATCTATCAGGCCTTCTATCATCCACGGCACACTACTCCTTTCCACACGTTTGTCCACCCATTCGATTTTTTATTAGACTCAATCATTGTTAATCGTATCCAATGTTTCTCTTTCTCTCTGATTGGTACATTTCTTCAGTCTTTGGTCTGCTGTGCATTTAATGGATCATTACCTCGACCCTTGAGGATTACAATCAAATACTGCTTACCTTTTCTTTGGGCTCATTGTTCTGGGACTCTTAACTAACTAAGCTCTTTGGAGAATTAATTATTGCCTTTTGTTTTGTTCTTCAAATCATATTTCTACCAGTGGTTTTAATCGATAGGAATGTCTGTATTGTTGCCTCAGCTTAAAATCTAAGAAGTCAGTGTGTTCCGATGGCTATGCTATCATCTGTATTTTATTCCTCGAAGGGTTTTAGAGGTCATTGTCTTGAAAGTCATTGTGTTCTTGTCTAAACCCAAGAGACTCAGTAGTCTATGAGTTTACCACATTATTGATCTTGGTATTGATCACTGCTTCCATCGTGGCTCCTGGCCTTTTCATCCTACCGCTCAGATAATCAAGAGAGACTTTAGAGATGGCTTCACGATCGTAGTTAATCTGGTATTATGATTCCACAAACAACTCAAAACGGTCAAGCTCAGCAAATACATGTTAAAACTAACAGATTAGGTTTGGTGTGGCAAAATGTTGAATACCACAAAGCAGCTAAATTAGTTGCCCATTGCCAAAAGATTTTGCACATCTGGCATGAATTTAATTGAAACCATATTTTAATTTCCCAATTTAATCTTCTTTCCTTAAATCTTGCTGTTCTGCCTCTTTGCTGCTTTTGTGAGATTGTGTTCTAACAGCACTCCAGCAGATTTATGTTCCAACAGCACTCCTTGACAAATGAACAAAAGAGCGAATTGCATTACAGTTTTTCTCAATTGTTTACACACATTTTCTGCAAGTATTCTCAGAACTCTACAGTTATTCACAATACACTACAGTGTACCTGATCAGGTTTGCATGTACTGTACGGCCAGGCTCCCTCATTGTTAGACCATGGTTGACCATATTATCAACCAACGTGTGCTTGTAGTTTAGCAGAATTGGTTCAGGGGGTTTGGTAAACTACATGTTTTGGTCATTGTGTCTCAATCACCAGAATATGTGTTTAAACAATTGAGAACAACTTTAATTAACAGCAATGTTATCTCACAAAAAAACTCAGGGTCAGACTTTGAGTTGTTCTTTGGCCATGTTTGGAAGCTCTCATTTGAACCTTTTGTTTTGTTACGAGGCACAAGCTTTGGGAGTGAAAGTCTCTGAAGAGACTTCTGTGCACTACGTGGCTTAGTTGCTAATTTCCTATTTATTATTTTACCACTGACTGCGTAATATTCAGTGATGAGGGAATGTCTGGTATCCTGTTGCACAGTATCACACTGGATTTTACTGAGCTTCTGAGAGAGGCCCATTCATTTATGAAACCATTCTTACATATATTAGATGGGTGAGCAAATACTTATGGCAATACAATAATGCAGTTAACAAACACATACACGTCCAGCCCCGTGGTATAGTGGACGGTGCGCAGGACACATATGAGCGGTCGTCTTTCCCATCCCACCCCATTCTCTCTCCGCCTTGCTTCCTGTCTCCCTCTACTATTTCCTTTTGAAAAATTGAAAAAAAAACAAAAAACAAAGACTACAGCCGCAAAAATAATAATAGTAAAAAAAACACACATACACTTCTTTGCAACAGTGGTATATTTTTTCAATCCTAAAACTTTGGGGATATTCCTGAATCTGAATCGCAAGCATATGCACTAACTAAACTCAATACACAGCAATGTTGTGTTAGGGTGTGCTCGCACTTTTACTAAAACAAACTCTGTTGGGATTGCTTTGTGAGTCATTAGATTCTTTGTGTGAATACTTCCATCTGAATCCCTGGCCTTTCAGACATTGAAAAGACAACTGATTTCCAAGTGAGCTCCTATACAAAACTCAATGTAGAAGGATTGACCTCAGAAGTAATTAGTGAACATTTAATAACCAAGAAGTCCTAACCAACTAGCCCTGCAAGTGCACTACCAATCTGTCCAGGTTTTACCATGCTCAATGTAGCCCTAACCTAAGCATGTAAAGAAAATGAAAAGATGGATCCATACTGACAACACACAAGACAACACACTTAATCATAATAAAAGCAACCAAACCCAAGAGGTAAGGGATCTAGTATAATACATAAAGGATATTACTTTGTCATAAAAGTAAAGAAATGTAAAAAAAAAACGTCATTCATTTAGCCAGAACCAGGTTGAGACCCCTTTAAACTGAAAGTAGGTCAAAGAACACATAAGCAGTCGGTCTGTCTAACTTTGTGACATTTCTGCACACAGCAAGACAAATGAGATGCACAATAAAAGTGATAGGAGAAATTTAGCATAGTTTCAATGAACAGATGAGCAGCGAAAGAAAGCAAATCAAGCATAAAAATGAAAGCTAACTGAGTAAACACTTTCCCCTGACATTGCCTATACCAAAATAATGTAACGTTGATGACAGAGAGATTAAAAGTAGCAGGTAATTTCCTGCACCACGTGATGGTTATCAAACACTAGAAAATGACCAGTGCACTTTGTACATTGTTGGGTATAGTTCACACCAAAATTATATTTGCTGAAAACTCTCTTATCAACCATTATGGGGTTTTCCTTGCTGGCCACAATAGAGGAGCTTTTAAGAACTTTGGGGCAGTGGAGGTGGATTTTTGTCATTCTTCCACTGAAAGAACAACTTTTAATGGGTAAACCAGAAACCCCAGTTTAACAGCTCAAACTATAGATCTGCAGTTTAAACACACTGTCACAGATTGCACCATAACATCATTTCCTTCCTCTTGCCTGCATTCTGTTTCATCAAATGTCCATCTGCACAGATCAGAATATAGATACTTTTAGGGTAATTAAAGACAATTGTGGCACAAGTTTCTGTGTGTGAGTGCGTGCGTGTGCGTATCTGTGTATAGAAAGGCACTCACAATAGTTTGGTTATGTAAACTATTTACTTTGGATATAGTATCTATGGAGTGACAAATAGAGCATCTCGTGAGACAAAAGGGACACAACTAGTCATGTCATCCATCAATACACTGAAGTCACTGGGAGCTGACCAGGAAAAGGGTATGGTACATCATGATAACGATGGGAAAATTATGAGTGAGCCCATTTTTTTTAGTTCACCCCTAAAAATGTACAAATGTTTAGTTTCAATGGAAAAATGTTTTCTCAAGTTTTCTCCAAATCTTTTGTTAAATTAATGATCAGCTGTGTAAAAGCCACTGAGGTTAAACAAATGAGAATGAATGAACATCGTTTAAAAAATAGTTTCTTATGTAAGCAAACCTTTAAACTCCATACATCATCCATGTACAAACATTCCCTAAAACTTCTTTCTTTTTTTGCTGCCTGCTTCTAATACACAACAGTCTGTTTTAAATGTGTTAAAAACAGGGCTAGTCTAATCAAGTTTTCCATGGTTGTCAAGGTTGTAATGTGAATATAAATTAAAAGCCAACAGTGACAAAGTGGTAAAATAACACATCAACTTGCATTGGAGATTACGCTCCAAAAATAATAGATTCTGTTACGTAATACCAGACAGAGCACCTACACACCCAGTGATTAGCACACAAAAGCAAAAAATACAACTTTACCAGCAATTTGAATGGAAAATGAATGTTATAGTTTTGTGCACATGCATCTCAACATAAAAAAAGAAATTAAAGAAACTATTAGTATGTATTAGTCAGAAGCAACTTAAGAATTCTTTTTCTGTAAGATCTTAAACTCAGCAGCCGTAGATAATTTGCAACTGTGAATAATTTGCCACCAAATTGCAGTCTATATGACCGTACAAAGCTGTTTATTTTAATAGCAATTACAGCAACACCAGATTTTTCCACTGGACAAATTGAGATTAAATTGATGAAATGGAAAAATTATATAGAGGATCATGCAAATACTGAATTAAATGAACAAAAAGCACAACTGTTTTAACCCTTGTGTTGTGTTAGAAACCTGTTTACACCTGTGGTGTTAGCGGGTCCATTTGGACCCGTGATTTACAAATGCTTGAAAATGCTTAAAATCACCAGTTTTCTTCAAATTTTGTTTTTCAGCTAATTGGTGGCTTAGTATGTATTCATATAAATGTCACCAGTGTGTGAATTGTTTTTAGTTGGCTCCACAGACACAGTATTTTAAAATATACCACTCGTTTTTGATTGTAAAAACTGTTTAAATTCACTAAATATATATATTTTTTATAGAATGAGTATAAATTAACTGTAAATCTGTTAAAAACTAATATTAAAGTAAACCTACCAAAATTTTCTTTTATTTTTTTATTATTATTTTTAATTATCAACAATAGTAACATCTTTGGTGTTTTGGGTCAAAACGGACCCGCATAGATAAATGGTAGGATAAAGACAACACATCAATTTTTTTGGTCATAAAACAAATTTCTATTTTACCATACCAATTAACCAAACAATTTAACCATAAAAAGAACATTGACAAACTTCTCTGACACTCCACTCTCAGGTTTTCCAGTATATTTGCATATTCCATGCATAGGCAGTTTTTGCATCACATGCTGCCCATTTTTTGGTACCATTTTCTCCAGGTTTGCTTGGCATGTACTGCCTGAAGGAACAGTGGCCTCTGAATGGAACTAGCCAATCATCCACTGTCCACCTCTGGCCCAGGATTGTACACAAAGGGTCAATTTTCCACCCATTTGTCCCAAACCTCCCTAATGGGAGCAAGCTCGTCATTCTCATGACGAGCAACTCTTGTTTCCCTGTTGTCAAAACGTAGCACTCTTGATAACACATGAAAGGCTTGAAACGACATTGTGGCATGAAAAATAGGACGTCCTGATTCACCATCCCATAAACTGGCCGTAGCTTCATTACAGGATCTGTATACCCCCGCAAGAAGCAACAGTCCCATGTAGACATCGAGCTGTGTTTTGTCCATCTCTGTCCAGCTATCACCAAATTCTCCCTTCCATGTTGGTCATCTCAAGTTGAATTTTCTCAATAGATTGTGGAAAGAACAGTCCAAACGCTGACTTGATGTCTTGGGCGTGTGACACAGCGTATCTAGTAGGCCCTGGAGTCATTCTGAGGATGTTCTCTGTCGGTGCCCTGGTATGGGTTTGAAGAGGGCTTGATAAACATGAATTGTCACCTTTTCTTGACTTGAAAACCTGTCTTTGATCATCTGTGACATTTGGGTCCTCTTCGTATGTTTGGTCTTGTTCACACAGAACCTCATCCTCAGACACATCCTCCTCAGCTTCACTTTCCCGTCTATCCTCAGGATCACTATCATTGCCAAAGATATGACCCAGTGCCTCATGATCAGTATATCTTTTGCTCATGTTCACAGATGCTCCTACAGAATTCAACTGATAATATCCCATCCAAACCCTCTTTGTATGTGCCAGTGTTTATGAACAATGTAAAGTTTGAGTTCACCTGGGGGGTGGTGTGTGTGTGCACATGTCTGTGCCTATGCATGTGAAAGAGGCCTGTGTGTGCGTGTGTGTGTGTGTGTTTGTGTGCGTATGTTTTTGTGTATGATGATGTGGGCCATAACTGTGCAAATTGGACCATAATTGATCATTTGGAAAACCTGTAGCTTTTAAGTGATGCTTACAAAAGCCAGTATTCTCTACCGGGTCATTTTGGACCCGTAACACCACAGATGTAACTTTTTTTTTTTGAGCCGTTTAGAATTTACTAAAATTGTGAAAATTGCTTTTGCTGCATTTAAATATGTGTGTCTGAGGATTAGATGAAGCCTCATTCCAGGATAAAAAAGGAAAGTGTACTTTTTACAGAGTCAAACTTTAAAACGGGTCAATTTTGACCTGAACACAACAGAAGGGTTAAATGCTTGCTTTTCTATATATTTTTATTATTCATTTTATGCACATGGGTACATAACAGAACAGCCACCAATCTAATCTTTCTCTGTTTTAGTTAATTTCAATGGTAAAAAGAATGAAAAAAACTGTCTGATGTCAAAAACAACTTTTAAAACATCATTGTGGTTGGTTTTGAAATGATTAAAACAATTTCAAAGTACACCAGGTTTGTGAATACTGACTATTGCTCACATTATAAAAACTACAAAGACTTTTATGTTTTGGTTGTATAGGTATATGCATGCAAAACAAGAAATCCACCAATTGTATGTCGACATGTACAGTCACTTTCACATTCATAAGCATTTCAGTAAAAGGAAAATATGTTTTTTATTCCTTTAACTGTTAGGGTTTACTACAGGAGTTACAACATCAAACAACAGTGAAAAGCCCATATACCTTGCCCTCTCCTGGGGCCTGGTCCTCTCCTCTCCCTGCTCTTGCAGCTCTCCCTGCTCGTTCTCTACTGACAGCATCTCTCTCTAGGCCTGATTTTCACCCAGAGCCCCTTACTCTTCCTCATCCAAACATTAAAGTGTTTGTCTTTTTCTGTTCTTGTGTCCAAAACCATGACTCTCCAAAGTCCCCATTTTACTATGTAAGTGTAATAGAAAGCAATAACCCCTGCCACTGAGTCTAAGCCTGGAATCAGCCCAGTTTACCCAACATAAATCAACGGTGTGTAAATTATTCAAGTTGTTATTTACTATCAGCTGAGCGATGTCTTTGATATTGAATGATTGTTTTTGAAATTATATAATTGCAGAAGCAGAGGGTTTTATACTGTATCTAAGGTTTGGAGTATTGTTTTTGCTATAGTACTTGCTATATGCAGTTATTGCTTTTTACCAAACAGAGGGTGAAAATCTCACCACTAGCAATTAATAACTAAAACTTTCTTGTGTTCACTATTGTCTTGTGAATTGTAGTAGATACCAGCCATTTGATTGATTCCATTGATGGTAAAACATCAGCAGCAGGAAATATTATGTTGGTAGCTTTTTTTTCAGATTGATTTGGTAGAATAATTTACATGTATTTGTTAATGACAGTGAGCCATAATGTTGAATTCATTTTAAGGAGTTCTTCTTTGGTACACTTTGAACTGGAAGACTTAAACTCTGACTAATCACTAATGTTTGTGGTGAAGCAATTGAATACTAATCAAACTATTGTAAACAAAAGCAGTATTTTGTGGAACTAATCAATGTATTGAACTATTATATTGAATAAAGAAACACTTATAGTATTTGTAATGGTTTCAGTTGCTTTAATAGAAACCAAATCGATTTTAATGGTTCTTGTAATGGCTCCTGTGGGACTTGGCATGTTACAAACCAATAAATACTAATGGATCTTCATGATGAAATATTCAACATGTGCTAGTTACATTTGTTGTGACTGGGGCATGTTGGCTAAGATAAATGTGCTTGAGATAATCCAAAGCTTGTAAGATAATGGTTTGAGTTGGTCTTTAACTGGGGATGTCCAGGTCTTATGCTGTTTATCTACAGCATGCAACTAGCTCAACGCCATGACTTGATTAGATGACCACAAACAGAAATGCTGGCTTTGCAGGCAATTGTGTCACAAAACAAACAGAAACAATAAAATGCACATTCTTTTGTTGTTAACCTTAAAGATTACAAGTGGCTAGACTATAAATACCTTCATTCTTTTGACTACAGCACACACGCACGCACAAAAAACATTTAAAATAGAAAAAAGGTTAATGATAGACATGAGAAAGATTGAAAAAAATTCTAACCACAAATTGTAGCCTGCTTTAATTTTGGTATCTCAGTCATGTTTAAAATCTCAAAAAAGTTATTTTTCATGATTCAGTTTTTCATGATTCAGTTACGCACCTTGTATTTTAATTTTCCAAGTCAAGCACAAAGGCATGTAAAACAACTTTGTTTAACTTTAGTCCTAGGTCCAATGGCCTATGAATGCAATGAGAATCGTTTTAATTATTACTTGGGGATAAGTCGGTAAATAATAAGTTAATGACATCTGCACTATTAAAAGTCGACAGCTCTGTGAAATAAAGACAGTAAAATATTTGTAGTAAATGGTTAAATCCAAACTGGCAGGTGTTGAATAAAAGTATGAATCAAACCATGACCATTAAACAATAGAAAACCTTCAATACTCACAGTCAGCGGCAGTGAACAGATGACAAAGATGAGGGTCATGGAAGCCAGCAGCACTAAATGGTCCATCTCCTCCTCTCCTTGCCCAAACCAGTTGCTCATCCTCCTTCTGCGCCCAGCTGACACCACTGATCCCCGGCGACTAAGATGGCTCCGGTGCATTCGGCATAGGCTCACAATGACTGATCCATTGCACATGAACACAACAGCGATGAGCAGTGCTATAAGCACAGCATAGGACAGTGAAAAAGTCAAGGTCCTCCTCTCCTCATCTTCTCCCTCTCCCTCCGCCTCCATCTTGATGAAGCACCAGGTACCTGGGCAATACTGTTTGTGCCGGCCATATCCCAAGAATGGTAGCAAACAGAAGATGGAGGTAAAGAGGTAGATAAGGAAGAGCAAGACTTTAGCGAAGCTTCGACGTACATGTTTGGAGTAGAAATAAGGGTGGCTAATGGCCAAGCATCGCTCCACTGCCATGGCACATAGGATGAGCATTGATGCCAAGCCAAAAAAAGTCATTGCAAAGGCAAAGAGACCACACAGCTTCTGGTCACCAGTTAGACCCACCAGGGAAGTCCTGTAGGCATAGCAAATGAAAACTGGTGGGCTGAGCAAACAGGTGCCTAGCAGGTCAGTCAGAGCCAGGCCAGTCACCAGGATGCAGAAAACTGAGGACTTGGTGCGCCGCTCTTTTTGATGGATGCCTAGGATAGCCAGAGCAATCAGGTTCCCCACTACCCCGCTGATAAACATGACTGTGCTTGTCACCGGGTTTCCATTCTCCTCAATGTTGGTGATGTTCTCACAGGACTTGTTTGAAAGCATGATTGCCTTCGACTTTTGCCCTGGGCTGTAACAGGGATCAGGCAAGACTGATATGTCTATGATGAATCTCTTGCCAGATTTCTTCTTTGAGGATCTGTTAATAGAGAGTAGTTCTTTACTGTTTGATTAGATGCGTGAAAAAGTCGACTTTTTCTTTCTGTGCTGATCTACTTCCTGTTAGCATGTGCTGTGTGTGTGTTGCCCTGTGATGGACAGGCGACCTGTCCAGGGTGTACCCCCGCCTCTAGCACAATGTGCACCGGCAGACCTCCGGGAATAAGCGGGTTGGGAAATAAATGAATGATTGAAAGATTACGTACTTTTTTATCTGGATTTATCAGTGTATATGACTGCAAATACCCCTTGAGGAGAACCATATCTTAAAGGGAACTTTATTAAACATTTAGGTGTTGGAACCTTAATGAGGCTCATTAGATACATTTATGGTGATCAAGTCAATCTACAAGAGACCAGGATCACTTAAAGGACCAAAACAAGTCCTTTGATTAGGTATTACAGATAGATACACACCTCTGTGTAAAATCACATGAATTTATGAAAAGGGCCATCTGATCCTAAATCTCATTCAGATATCCACAGCAAGTTGATGTTTATTGTTTTGGTAATGACAAATTAAGTAATAAAAAGGCAATATATTTTAAAATAATACCAATTATTATCTAAAAGTGGCAGAATTCTACCACAACACTACATAATAAAATTTAAACTACCAAAGTAGACCATAAACTGTGCACTCCCCAAAATCTAAGACATAGGTCTTAAACCAAAATCCACAAAATAAATTCAACTTTATGGCTCATGAATATTTTTATAGCTCAAAAATACATGTAATTTGATTTTAACAATACATTGTTAATAACATCTAAAATGTTAGGAATTGTTGACATACATTGCCCATTCAAAAATGTGTCAATTACTTTTTGTAATCCACAAAATAACAGAACATTACTAAAACAGCCTAAAGAATTGAAAGAACACTCTTAAGGAGGGTTCATGCTCAAGCTTGACTTGCTCTTTGTTTCTGAAAAGCTATATTTTCCATTCCACAGTTTTTAAAACGTTAATCGGATTTAATTAATCTAAATCTACATTTTTTATTTAGATAAAGCAGGTTCATACATTTAGCATACGCACTGTTGGTGCACATAACTTGACATTATAGTCAGGCTAAGTAACATAAAAAGTAAAATAAAAACGATGTTTCTTTCATTCAAACGGCAGTTACATTAATATTTATCACGAGCATGTATATGTAAGATTTACTAAAATAAAAACTTTTTGTGCGCCTTTGTTGATTGCACGCACCTGTCCACGAAGCGTCCATCACTGAAACTCGCGTCCGATACGCGTCCTCATGAACAACAAACGAACTATTTCCGGTTCTCTAAACATTTTCAACGTAAACGCGTTGTTCCCGTTGTCCGTACTGAGGTGTGAACCACGCGGGCGAGATGGTTCTGCGACTGACTACTGTATGAGTAACGTGAGGTTGTTGTCTGACAGACTTCCCCCTGTGGTTAAGAAAGTCACCCGTGAGAAAAACGAGGAGGGGCATCATCATCAGCAGCAGCTTCTCTGCCCTGCACTTAAACACTGACTCAACACTATACGGTTAAAGTATTTATCTGTGTGAGATGACTAGTATAAAAATACACATGCTCATTTAAGAATATCTTTTTATACATATATTTCTGTAAAAGTATAATGTATTTGACCTAGCAAAACAAATACTTTTAATTTAACATTTACATTTACTTTAAATTATAATACATCCATCCATGGACTGGCGACCTGTTCAGGGTGTACCCCTCCTCTCGCCTGATGTATGCTGGAGACCCCGTGACCCATTAAAATATAATTTCAATTTCTTTGAAAGGATAGGCATCGGAAATGCCCTATATACAGTGGTACCCCGAGATACGAAATTAATCCGTTCCAGGGTGACGTTCGTATCTCGAACATTCATCTCTTGAGCTGAGCCGACTTCACTACTGTTGGTGGA